>MU385716.1:631304-665975 GCA_022497155.1 Whalleya microplaca
AAATAAAAAAAAATAAAAACAAATACAAAAAAAATCAAAAAAAACACTCTTTTTTCATAAATTTTTTTACTTTTATTTTTTTACAAAACCAATAAAATTTTCTAACAAAAAAAAAAAAAAAAAAAAAAAAAAAAAAAAAAAGAGTCGCGAGTACGTAGTCAGTCAGCCCCCCCAATTATCTCCGCCGCAGTCCAGTCCAGTCAGGCAATACATACATATAAAAGTCGGAAATGCTGCCCGACCCGATGCCTCTTGTTTTCCATTTGCACACACTGAACTCACTGGCACTATACGTGCTTACCCAGGGGTTACCTATTATACCCATCTTAACCGCCTTACGAGAAGGAAGGGAGGAAGTTGTAAGCATGCAAGCAACTACTGATACGTCGCCCCAGTCATCGGGGCGTCCTAGGCCCCCTCCATACCAGCCAGGCAACCCAGGCAAACCACATCGCCCTCGGTCCCGCGCTCGACGCAGCAGCGGCTGCAGACGACCTCGCGGTGGCCCTGCCCGCTCCAGCCCTCTCCGCCTCCTCCTCCTCCTCCTCCTCCTTCCCCCTTCTTCTGTGGGTCGTCGTCGTCGTCCACGTCGCACATGGTCAGGGATGTAGATAGGCCCTGTTGTTCTCTATCTGGTAGGGATGGAAGCCAGCCGGGACAGGCCCGGATGCAGACGAAGCACGTCCGCTGCCCGCACCCCGTGCAGTCGGCGAAGGAGTCCAGGTTCGACTTCCGCGTCGGCTTGCGGTGGCAGATGTGGCAGGGCGCCAGCAGCGCCGCCGAGCTGGTCCGGCTCACGCCCGGCCGCATCGGGTCGTCATGCCGGGGTGCGATCTGCGGCGATATCGGGGGGCTAGTAGAGTACGAGGGGTGTGCGTGTGAGAAGTGGGATTGCTGTTGCGGGTGGTGGGGGGAGGCGTGCCCGCTGGGGAGGATGCACGAGGGATGCGTGTGCGCGCGGCTCTCGTTCTCGGCCGCGTCCGCGAGCCGGAATCTCTTGTTAGGAGGCAGCGGGATGATCTTGCGCGACACGTTGTAGAGAGAGGTGGTGGTGGTGGAGGTGGTGGTTGGTGGGCCCCTGGGGGTGGCGGAGGGGAAGATCAGCCGTTCGCTGTTGCTGCTGCTGTTGATGGTGCTCGAGGGTAGATTCTGGGACTCGGAGGAGAGGGACTGCGTGGTTGTTGCTCTGTTGTTCACACAATGGTGTTGTTAGCTAGCTATCTTAGCCATGCATGAGAGTAGAATTGAAAGAGAGGATGAAAGATAGGAAGTAATAAGTCTCGGGTCAAGTCAATCGTTCGTACGTACACAGACGTCTGCACCTCGCTGCTGTTATTATTATTGTCATCATCTCGCCTCCGCTTCTTGGTCGTCGAGGAGAGGGCTGGCCATCCCGACTCCGTCACTGACGGCATTTGTCCACCTTGCTGCAGCACGGTATCGGCGTGGTGGAGGAGGAGGAATGGCATCTGCAGCCGTGAACGAGGGTACGCCGGTTGCGTTGCTGAAGCCGAAGCCGAAAGCAAGAGAGCAAGCAACCCGTTTCGTTTGTTTGAGGGAGAAAAAAACAAACGACGATGTAGGTTGGGTTGTTAGGGCTTGCAGCCACGGCGGCTTATGAGGGAGGGAGAGGATTTGACATATCGATTGTCAGTTGGAATAATAAACTCATCAGCACTGCCTAGAAACTGCACCGAAGTACATGCGTACAGTGGAGGGTTGGCCCGGATCAATGAAATCGTTAGCCCTGGCAAAACTCGGCCAGCACATTGATTCTAGGCGAAAACCGGCAGCCGGTGCCTGAAGGAACCCATAGTGAGACCTAACTATAGGTGCAATATATGTACTCATTATGCTGTACCTTGAAGGAGCTGCCTAGGTTAGGTGAATAATTGTGTGTTTGAAAGCGTGTAAAGGTATTAGAGGTTAAACTTTGATTTCCTTAGTATTATAATTCTATTTCCTTCCAAATAGTTGAATCGACTGACTATTAATCACTGCTATAACGGCTATATATCTATCAGATTCTGTGGCATTTGTTACCGTTTCACACTTTGGTTATAATGAAGAGGACATGACGGGCTTGACACATTGCCACTTACAAGAAAAACTTCTTACCTACAACTTGACAGCCCACAGTCAGTCTATCACGATCTTGTCAGTTTGGCATGTGATTATTAAGCGTCCTATCACTGTCTCTCGTAAGCGCTAAAGAGACTGTATTGTTTATGCTATATAACAAAACTTATTGCAAGGTGAGATCTTAGCTACTGGTGCATACCTGACTGATTATGGTATAGGTATCATATAGCAGCTGGTCAATTTACTCAATTGGGTAAAGAAAGTGTCATAACTAAGCAAAGTGATTCGGAATCTCATCAGCTTATATGAAAAATAATATCTTACATAAGGGCTAGATCGAGAATGCCTTGACAATTTCATCTCTACTGTCGTGAGACTGAGGGCGGAATGAGACAATGGGGGCCGGAAGCTGACGGCGCACCATCACCGAAAGTCAGGTCCGGGGTCCCGATGATCTCGGAACTCACCTCGGAGGACACACAATCCTACATATAACCAGGACTTGAGATATTCCATTTGGCCCCCAACCCTTGCATTTGACGACAATGGAGTTTTTCAAGACTTGACAATTCAAACAATATGCACAGTGAAATTTAGAGATATAAGATAGCCTTGACAAGTAACCTCTAGGTAATATATATATACATATATTTACATCAGCGACGTATGTAGGTATAAGTTAAGTGTATACATAGACTATATTCTACATGCAGGTAGCTATCTGTGAGAATTGACATTGGAGAGAATAAGTAGTGCTGGCGATATCTCTATAGCATGAGATTAATCATACGAATGTCGGGGCTGGTGTAGAGGCATGCTGGGCAATGACTTACAAGGTATGGAACACGCTTTCAAGAGATCTTGATTTCGGCCATAACTGCAGCTATAGGAAGGTGACTACGTATAGTTGCCTGTTGTTCACCTACACACGTGTAGCACTTTCACTGATGAATGAGGCCCCTGATGATCTCACACATAAGAGATAGCCGAGCTGCAGGTACGGACTACGGTATTCTACATGGTAGAATTGATGTCTTGTAGATTATGAGAAGTTTCAAGAGGTAAAAGCATACCTATAAGCAGCTGGGATGCACAGAATGGTCTTTGTGTGATACTGGATAAATTAACAAAGAAACGAAAACAAAGTCCAGATTCCTTCCTGAATGCCTCGTATGCAAGTCTCATCCCAAGGCTGGTTGCACCTGATGTTTCCATTCTCGATGCAGTGACAACCTTAGGTGTGGTGGCACCAGTGGCTGAGTACCTCAGGCCAAACACCAATCGATAAGGCAGAATGTCACGTGCTCACTCGGTCTTTAGCGTGGCCCATTCCGATTGCTCCGAGGATCAGCCCGCCCCAGGTTTCAATCGACTCTTTGCAGCACGCCTAGTTGAACCCGAACCCATTAACATCCATCACCAAACCACCTTTGACCAACGTCACACAGTCAACCAGACCAACCTTGAGAATCCTCACCCAACTGCCTCCATCAAGATATGAGTCGCGCCGGCAAGATTGCCCCCGAGCAGCTCCCGTAAGTCCTCATTTCCACGCGCTTCCTATGGTGCCATGGATCCTTTTACCCACCTGCTCGCTCAGTTGCATGGATGCTAACCACTTACGAATCCAGAATCCTATTTGTGAAGAACCTAAAGTCAGCCTCCATTTCCCCCATGCTCCTGCCCCGGTCATCATCATGTTGACGTTGCTTTAGCTACGAAGTATCATCCGCCGCCCTCTGGAAACTCTTCGACCCCGGTGAGGACGGGCTCATTCGGTATGTTCTTCTTAGCTCGGTCATTATCACTTCGATATCGGACATCGCCCACTAATAATACATACAGTCAAATCCGCCAAGGTATCTCCGTTGAAGCCAAAGGCACTGCTTATGTAGTCTTCTGGAACGTGATGGATGCGAAGAACGCGCTGGAGAAGCTGAACGGCTTCAACTTCCAGAACCGGTATCTCGTTGGTACGTTTCACCTCGTCGTACCCTGCGCGCGTGGCAACTCATCTAACATGACACACAGTGCTATGGCACCAGCCAGAGAAGACTCTCAAGTCAAAAGACGACCTGCAGGCACGCAAGGACAATTTAGCGCAGCTCAAGCAGAAACATGGCATCGATTGACAATCAGACGGGCCTGCGGACAGGGTTCAGACTCGCTCTCCTGCCATGTCTGCGGTCCCGTCTACCTCAACTTGCACAACTTCTAGCTCTACTAGCTCCACCAGCTCCTCCAGCACTAAGGCGACGTCGATCAAGAAGCATTCGATGTCGACGGTGAACAACAAGAAGGGCAGGCCGGACGATTCGGCTGGAAACGCGCGAAGACTTGCGTTGAGCTTCGTGCGAGGCTTCATCCCACAGAAGTCCAGCAAGCTGTGCGTCACTTGACTTGACATATTGTACAAAACTTTCTAGCACGCACATATGGACAAACGGTCAACTTCATACAGCATTTCATGGACTCACAGGATTTGGCTTTTGCTCGGCGTTGGCTGCTTCTTCTTCACAGATTAGTAGTCGCTCTCTAGGGGCACCTATGGAACACGGGGGGGAGAAGGGGGGGACATTGGCCAGACTGATTCACAGTGTATTCGATGGTTTACTAGGGAATGGTTCGACGCCACTTAGTTGTTTGGTATCGTGGCGACTTCAAGATATCAGTTTTATTCAGGACCTAGAGGCTTATAAAGCCCCAATTGAGAATGCAGAAGAATGTGGCGGTCCATTTTCTCATATAATCCCAGACCCCGCTTGCTCTCCATCATCGCTATATGTGACTGCATTAATAGCACATGTGTGCGTAGGCCTAGTGACTAGGTAATCTCTGCTAGGAATTTACCAACTTTTGTTATCATTTACGTAGTAATAGAGTTTAGCACAGGAAAATGGCGTCTAGCACTATAAGTACATGTCAAGGGACTTAGGGGTAGGCTAGCTGGCTGGCTGGCTGGCTGGCTGGCTGGTTAGGTGTATGTACATTAGGAGGTACTTGCAGTACACGGAGGCGGAGGCGGATAAGCGGCTAAAGGTCCGCACTAAAAGAGCGCCCAGGCAGCCAAGTGGTAGCGGATGTACATGTATGTACCTGTTGTTTCACGCGCCGTCTGAATTGCAGGGTAAGCCTGCAGGTCTACAGGGCTGTACTAGCATGTAGTGTGTGCTGTATGTAAATATGTAAACTGTAGTGGCTACATCATTCATTCATTCATTCATTCATTCAGAGTGGCTGTTCAGCAATATATGTACCTATTTACAACAACTTCCTAGCTGCCTGGTAGGTAGGATCTCGTGGCTTTTACTATTGATGTAACACCTAAGACCATATCCCATCCCTCATATCTTCTTCCCGTCTCTCATTGGAAATAACACCGTCTACCTTTTTTTTCTTTGTATTTCACTGCGTCTCGAATGTGTGCTTTGCTTTGCCAGTTGCAACGTCGTTGGTTGAAACACTAGACGCATAGACAGCAGGCCATTCGAGGCCCTATCTCTATCTACGCATACATACTATCCTTAGCAAGGTTGAACCTGGCTGTCGATCCTTACGTCTTCGACTACATACATTACTTCTCTCTCCGCCCGTACGACATACGGAGGCGAGGACGAAGCAAATGTCACTACTATCTTCTACAATAGACACTACACTACTCCATTTCCTCCGCGATGTTCCAGCAACGGTAGCCTCAGCTCTCCCCAACACAGCGATCGGCGTCGACCCCCCCTTACCGACGACGACAGACATGACCTCCCTGCTCACAACAACCGCCTCGACCGCCGCCGCGGCTGCTGCTGCTGCTGCTACCACAACAGCGATAGCCGCGTCTGAAAAAGGGGGTGATGGCGGAGGAGGCGGCGGCGGCGGCGAGGGCGAGTGTCGGCTGCTTGGCCCCTTCGCCCTGTTCGTGCAGCTGGCGCTCGGTGCGC
Source organism: Whalleya microplaca (assembly GCA_022497155.1). Lineage (NCBI taxonomy): Eukaryota > Fungi > Ascomycota > Sordariomycetes > Xylariales > Xylariaceae > Whalleya > Whalleya microplaca. The sequence goes on from MU385716.1 coordinate 637,322, forward strand.
TGGCTCTCCTGTCGCTCGTCTACAAGCGGTGGCGGGAGCGGCCGCAGCGTCCCGTAAAGATCTGGTTCTTCGACGTGTCGAAGCAGGTGTTCGGATCCGTGCTGGTACACATCGCGAACGTCTTCATGTCGATGCTCACCAGCGGCCGGTTTTCTATTAAATTGGAGCCGGCCAGTGTGCAGGCGGCGGAGCGCTTGCTCAGGAGGGCTGCTGCTGCCGACGACGGGGGGGAGTACACCCCGAATCCCTGCTCTTTTTACTTGTTAAACCTCGCCATTGATGTAAGTAGACGCAGCATGTTGCCTTTACGGGTATCTACCTATTAGAATTCAAGCTAATGCCCGCTGCAGACTACCGTTGGTATCCCAATCCTTATCATCCTTCTCCGAATTAATACCGGCCTTGTATCCTACACGCCCTGGGGAAAGCCTCCCGAGTCCATCCAGTCTGGCAACTACGGCAGCCCGCCTAACGCCTGGTGGTGGTTGAAGCAATCTGTTATTTACTTCTGCGGCCTGTTCGGCATGAAGGTCTGCGTGCTCATTATATTCCTGATATTACCATGGATATCTCGCGTCGGAGACTGGGCGCTGAGGTGGACCGAGGGCAACGAGCGCCTCCAGATCGTCTTCGTCATGATGCTGTTCCCGCTCATCATGAACGCCATGCAATACTACATTATCGACAGCTTTATCAAGAAGAAGGAGACGGATCAGGAGCACGAGAGACTGCCCTCGGAGGATGGCGACGACCGGGACCCCTTCGAGGACCCGCTGGTTGCAAGTGATGATGAGGGCTCGATTAGTGGCGAGAGCAGTGAAAGCATGAAGCTCTCGAGCTCCAGGGTTTTCAAGCAGGGAGGAAGTGTTAGCCCGAGGAAAGCTCATGAGGAGTACGATCCCGATTTCGATGGCCAGACTGTGATAGGAAGCAGCAGAAGCCAAGAAGACCGAGGCAGGCTTCTCCCCAAAGAGTTGGTCCCTCCTGAGTAAAAACATGGCACTGGTGTTTGGGTCTTTTGGGGGGCGCTCTTGTGTTTTTTTGTGAGTATGGAGATAATACGTGCATTTGAACTTTGCAGGAAACCCGCTCCTGTAGGCGTTGGTATATACTTCATTAAAAACAAATAGGACACCTCTTTACCATAACTTGGACACTCTAGTCCTATCATCGAAGGCTGCTAGTTGTGATATGGCAGGGCGCCAGCCCCTGGACTTCTTGATGGGCTGATGATATGGCTCTGAGCTTATTCGTCAGCCTTGTCATTGTACTGTGCTGAGATCTCAGCTGAGATTTAGAGTGTCACACCCAATAGAAGTGGTATTGCTTACCCCACACGATCTAAGGTTTGTCAATGGTAGGACCAGGCTACAAATAAAGAAACAATCATGTCTAAGTTATAACTAACTATTACTAGTCGATTTCCTACAACTGTTTGGTCCGATGTGAATTCCCAACTGGTGTGATTTGAGTATCCACAGCTTCTCATATAATCTTAGAGTGGCTCTTGAGTCTCAAGTAATAACGATGACTGGAAGACTTCATAACGTCATGCTTCTTCTCAGCCTGCTTCCGCACTACGCGTACAAAAGAAAAAGTGGCAGGCAACGAGGCGTCGGATTGAAGCTTACCATTACTACTACGTGGACAGCAGGCCATTGTGCGACTATGAGCATGTTTGTCAAGGCAGCAGCAGCCACAGAGCAAAGTTACATATACGGTGAATGGATTCCTTCAGCTCAGCCTCGGTCATCCAACACCACCCACCTCAACAAGAATCTAGCTAGCACTTGCCTAGTTCATTAATCTCAAGCCACCTACAGGGCTAGGCCATGCAGTTAACACTATAGAATGCTATAGAATGACCAGGTGCAGGAATACGACATCTTAAACTGAGGTCCAGACTTACTCATTCACTACATAGTTGCTACTAACCGATATAGGAGGAGCCTTGACTGCAGCAACCGTGGATAGCCTGCCTGGAACACTACCATCTCAAAATGTCCGGCTTGTGTTGCAATGCGGGATTTTCTTAGTTGTATCTAAAATTCTAGTTGGGTTGGGCAAGTGTGTGTTTCCTGTGAGTGTTTCCTGTGATATACATACCACGGATTCACCAGCCAAACTTTCATAGGAACAATATACTTCTAGAGGACACCTCCCCTCCGAGTGAATTCCTCCTTCCCTACGCCGACATCACCAGGAATTCACTATTTGTATCTTTTCCCCTCATGTATTCACCTGCTACCTGCCTGCAGCTCGGAGTTTGCTGAGTCGGCGCATCCCCCTAGCAAAGCTACGACAGCAACAATAAGGTGGGCGGACCCTCAACACGCCTCCCTACCTGCTCCTGCCAGCCTTATATTTTATTATATTGCTCAGAAAGTCTCACATTGTCACTCACATATACAGTAAATCAACTTTCAACGCGTCTTTCAACGCACCTCCAGATTCTCCTTTGTAACAATCGTTTGGGCCTGATCGGCGTGCAACACCAGCACCACCATCGTCATCGTCGCACACCTAACACACCCCCCGAATTCGCAGCAACGCCTTTTGTCTTTCTCTAAACATGTCGCACCACCATGTGCCGGCCCCAGGCCAGCCATTTTATATTGTAGTGTACCCACAGAATCGAGAGCACCAGCAGTACCCACCAAATGGGCAGTACCCAGCCTACCAAAGCGCAGCCAGCCAGCAAACGTCATGGCCATATGCACCAGCCCAGCAGTATGCCGCTCCTGCTGGATACCATAATCAACAACCAGTACAGCCAGTGCAGCCACCGAATATGTACCCAATGTACGTGTCGACCACAGACGGACCTCGAGTTATATATAGTGACATATACGGCTCCACCACCCAGCATCCCTCACTGCAGCCAGTCGTTCCGAGAACCGTCCCCGACCTTGTTGCTGGATGGAACCAGGCTCCTGTTCAACAACCCGATCCTGTATACGAAGCCCCGGCTCAGCGCAAAGATTACTCTGACTACCGGCACACGGCGTACACGCCGAACTACCACTATGCGCCCCAGGCATACAACCACGCACCGGCACAACCCGTCTCAAGAGCACCAGAGACGCACGTGCCAGAGGCTCACAGGCGACAGAGCTGGGGGTCAGTCGACAATTCGTCGCGTCACTCGCGCCCGCTGACGAACGACTCGGCTGCACAATGGTCAAACCGCGCCGACAGTGGCAGCCCGTGGGACATGGCGAATAGCGAGGAAGTCGACCGTGGCCGGGCCCGGGCTAACTACACGCCTGCCACTTCATCCTCATCGTCCTCTTCTCGAGGGGTCCGCCACGGTAGTGCTGCCGCCGCTAGTCCTATCGCGATTAATCCATGGGCCCCGGATCCCAGGGCACGCGCACCGCCGACGCCGGCAGCAGAGGTAGACGGACCGCAGGCCGAGCTCCTGACCCCGGACCTCGGACCAGACACGGGCATCGACAGCGTGCTGTTCACGGACGACGGGCAGGTGGTGGTGGGCGAGGAGTTCCAGGTGCCGAGCCGCGAGGTCGCGTACGCGGAGGCCGGGCCGTCCCACGGCAGGGCGCGTGTCCGGGTTCCCTCGAGCAAGGAGCATTACTTCGACCGCTCAGACCCCGACTCCGATGACTTCGACTTCAACCGGAACAACCAGGAGGAGGTGGTGGATATTACGATGAGCGGTAGCCATGTGCCGAGAGAGTGGAATTGGGCGCCGAAGCAGTATGGGTCGGTTCGGAATCGGAATCGGAATCGGAATCGAGGTTGATGGGTGCCCTAGGTCGGGGGATTACCTGTGCCTTGCGTTCGCGGGTTGGATGAGTGAGTGACCGGCTGGGTCATGCTGTTTTGTCGTGGATACAACAGCCATTGGAGATGTGCGGATCTGTTGCCGGCTGTCTCTACGGTACAAAATGAACTGTAATAATTCTTTCCCGGTAGCTGTCGGTCATGGAGTTGGCTATGTGGTCAGATAGATACCCCTAGCATAATGAGCAATGAAGGCACGTTCTGATACCGTCTCCCGGATCCCTGTCGGTGTGTTGGTGTTTTGTGTAAGCTGAGTAGCTCGTTTCGACCTTAGTCGCCCGACCAGCCCGACCTAAGTCAATCCCATCTCATAATTGGAGAGAACCTGGGGTTTGCTATGGTAAGCAGAGCGAGTACTTATATGTACTGAATCACCTGTTCCCTGCTCTGGGCCAAATCGACATCCATGTCGAACACCCTCACTTTGCGACTAAATAGTTTCATTTCAATATATTTCAAGTGTACATAATCTTCAGGATCTTGAATAGAACCTTTCATTATCTACTTCGACGAGGGACTCAAAGTTCCCATATAAATTACTTTTGTTAGTAGTCTGGTTTGACTTTACATATGATCCATATAGAACACGGCTTGGGTATAGGCCTTCGAACTGTTCTCTGTTGTAACTCTGTTGGCCTTGTGCCTCTTGACGTTGGTATATCTGACACTCGAGAGTGGTCGAAATTAAACCCGATAGAGAATAATAGGAGCTTGTGTTCGATGGAGATAGACCGAAATGTAAGACTAACTCATGCACCAGTAGTGTTTTCGGGGTCTCTCGTTTTCCACGCCTCTAGCAAGAAACCTGACAGGTACGAGGGAGTCCATCTCTTCGTTTGAACGTAGCAAATTCATATTGTTATTGTTAATACATGTACCACGGATATCCCAAACTGTTAGAGACAGATGGAACTCCCGGCCTGCAAAGAATAAGTGCCCATACCTCTCATCTCATCTGCAAGCCAACACCACGAAAGTCCACATATTCACTCAAGACTGTCCGTTCTCTCAGGCACACATACACACACACACACACACACACACACACAAACAACCCAAAACGTGAAACCAACGCATCAACGGCTTATTCAATTGGTCAATCAACACAACGAACAAGTCGCTGCCTGAATGTCATCATACTATGCAGTGCCAAAACAAAAAAATAAAAAAGTATAAAAAAAAGAATTCGTCCTTCCCAACGCCTCGCCTTTTGATTCCCCATGCACATATTATATGTATATATATATATGCCCGGAACAACCTAACAGATGCTGATCTACATACATCGGTCGAACACCAGTTTCCACCTTTTCGATGTCTCGGAAAAATGAAAGCAAGAGATCATCCACCTATCTTCCAACACCTTGATCGTGATTTCCGTGTGCTATGCTTATGCTAATTAGTCATCTTCTTCTGCCGTGCTTCGCCTATGACTCGCCCTGCGGCTTGTAGGCGCGGTAGCCCGGGTAGGCCGTCCCGCCGTTCGCGGTCGTGGTGGCGGTCGTGTTCTGCGCCGGCGCCGGCGGGGACGAGGGCGAGCTGCCCGGCCGGCTGAAGCCCGAGTTGAAGTCGAAGCCGCCCGTGTTCTTGAGCGGGGACACCGGCGGCGTCCGCTCCGACGGCGAGGGCTCCGAGTACTGGCGCTGCGCGTACTGGTGCACCGGCGGCGGCTGGGCCGCTTGCGGTCGAGGGCTGCCGCTAGAGTACTGGCGCTCTGGGGGACCCCGTGCTGCTGCTGCTGCTGCTAGGGGTCTGGTGGAATCGCTGGAATACTGGCGTTCCGGAGGCCCTCGTGCTCCTGCTAGGGGGCGCGTAGAGTCGCTGGAGTACTGTCGGCTGGGGGCTGGGGAATATGTGCGGTTGTTGTAGCTGTTGGGCGTCTGGGTCTGGGATCTGGGAGGATACTCAAAGCCGACCTGCGGAGCAGGAGAGCGCATTCGTGAGGGGTTGCCGTACCCGTAGCCACCGGCTTGCGGGCCAGGAGACCCCATTCTGGTGGGATTGCCGTACCCCGTGTTGTTCAGCGGAGGGGGAGGGCGGGCGCGGGATGATCCAGGTGTACCGCTCCGTCCATACTCATCGTATGGTCTCGGAGTTCGTGATTGTGGATATCCCTGGGGCGCTGTACCTCTATAGCCATCATTATACCCCTGTTGTGGGGTTTGCCTTCCCATAGCACCAACTGCACCAGCTGCAGCACCATAACCTTGACTTCCATAGCCCTGGTTGCCATAGCCTTGGGCTCCATAGCCTTGGTTTCCATAGCTATTGCTTTCATAGCCTTGGTTCCCGTAGCTCTGATTCGAATTGTCGTGTGAAGCCTGTCCATAAGCGCTAGTATCATAGCTGTTGAAGCCTTGTGCATACGGATCTGTTTCGGCTCTTGTTGCCGGCATGTATCCATTAGGGCCGGCTTGCCCTACTGGCTGTCCATAGGGGCTCCGATTGGGACTTCGGCTTATAGGAGAAACTGTGGTCGGGATCGTTGGTTGAGCCGCAGTAGATACGTTCAACGATGAGTTCTGGGTGCTCTCTGGCTTCTTCATTGGCTCTAACTCGACTGATTCTTCCTCAATGAGCACCTTCTTAGAATTCGCCTCCTCCCAACTCGGCATCGCGGGTAACGAGTCAGCGTCTTTCTTATCGGCCGACGAATCAAACTCCGCATATTGAGGGGCAGTGGATTTCGCAGAGAAGCCCGGCGTCATGGGAGCTTGCGGGCGATAACCCTGACCCTGATCATGATGCGGCGGGATGTATGGCTCATCCAGATACTTGTGCCCTTTCCCTCGAGGGGGATCGCAGCATCCCATACAATTGCCGCAGCACTTGAGACAGTAGCAACATTTGCAACAGCACGATAAACCGCAACAGCAGCATCGTACAATGCACCAGACGATAGAAAGAATAATTAGTCCACCGATGATGATTACGGCAATCACTGGCCACCTATCGAATGTTAAAGACCTGATCTCTGGGACGGACGAAAGAGGACGGAGTTCAAACATACTTGCAAAATGAAAACTTCATGCAGTTATCCCAACTGGAAAATGCTGTTTTGGCGTCTGAGATGCCGCTCGAGACATCGCGCTTGCCTACAGCAGCGATGGCGCTCCGCGCAAGAAGATTTAAGAAAGCATCCTTGAGACCAGGCTCCTGGAGACTGCGCTCCATCAAGACGCCGATGTGTGGCATCGTGTAGTACTTCCCCCAACTTTCGCGGAAGTGCTATAATGCGAGAAAATTCTTTCGAAGAAGCGTGGATCGGACAGGCTCGGTTTGTCGTTTAAGCCGTGCTGAGTAGTCGCTACAGGTCCATCGCCCAATACTGGTAGCGGTGTATGATCGTCCCAAAGCCGTGGAGACAATATCTCGCCTCGCAGCCAACGCAGTCAAAAATGCCCAACCTCCTTTTCGTAAACTCGGGTCGCGTGGTGTGAATTGGCGTATGATGTCGCGTCGCACTTCGCCCTTCTCTCTTTTTGGAAGTGGCTTCGAATCGTGTAAGCCGTATGGGTGGGCCAAGGATGGTGGTACCCAGCGAAAAATAAAATAGAGAATGTGATGTCGAACAAAGCGATTGATGAACGAAGAAATGATTGACTGAAGGGGTCTCGAGCTGAGCGACTGGAACAAAGAACGTGTAGTAGTTAGAACAGGAGAAAGTTAGAAGATTTTTCTCGATTGTCAAAACGAGAGGCAATTTCCAGCGCGATGCAGGAGAAGGAGAAAAATCGAAATGACCGGACTGCAAAGTGGGAGTGACGAAGAAGGACAATCCAAGGACGAGTCGCAATTAAGCCGGCCTTCCTGCAGTTCCTGCATGGGATGGGCGCGGTGGCCTGGGTGGTGGACTCCGGTGGTGGGCTCGATTATACCCCTGACAAGGCTATTATAGTACCATACTATGTATGTAGTACCATATCACGCATATCACATGCCTACTATGTATGTAGCAGAAGATACGGAATAGCGGCAGTAAAATAGATAGGGCAGATGGGGCCAAATAGGGCCAAATACTGCCTGATGTGCACTTATTATCTTGGTGTGCGACGATGGCGCAAAAGCCCCAAATCTTGGGTCGTCTGACTCGGCAAAGTACTGGTCTCAAAGACCGTTGTATGAAACTGTTTGCGACTGGGCCACGATGGCTGTGCTGTGAACTGTGCGAGGAGAACCAAACAACAAGAGTCCATTGAGCATTGAAGCCAGTAACAAAAGACTATTCACGCGCCGTATTGTACCAGACGGTCTTTGTCTTACCTATATCACATGATATCATTCCATAAGAAGCATTAGAAGGGCTGTGGTGTAATTTACGACATGGTTGTTACTCTGAGAGGCGCCGATCAAGTCCCGAAGATAGCATTAGATTTTATTAGGGGTAGAGCCCAGAGCACCGGACTTCATTAACCTATATGTACCTTACTTTTCGTTCTTCTCCTCGAACTCAAGTGCTAACTTATATACTCGAAGTATATGTGCAATGACAGCTGATTACGGCTTCATGAACGGATTACTCTGAACAGGCAGATATACCGGCGGTGATAACGTGCTAACGGTCGAAACGGCATTTCGATCATCGTGAAACTGGCCGGTTCTGGGGAAGAGAGGATTTTCAGAAGATTGAAGTCCCCACGCCAATGCGACCAGCGGGTGGAGTGCTGAACCCTTGAAATAGCTCTCGCTTCAGGGGTCGAGCTGCGCCCCCACAGCGGGATTACTGCAGCCTAGGTACCCGCTCCTCACGTGGACCAATAGCCAATCGCCCAAATGACCCGAAACCACCTTGAGCTGAGCTGAACTGTCGTCATACTTTTATACGTTGTTGTGTCTTTTAAGTTTAAACTTTTATACATATGTATCCATCACCTCTGTCGACTTCATAGGGAAGAAAGACCTTACAACCATCAAGAGACTCAATACGGCAAACTGAAGGTCTCGAGGACGTCCTGCTACAACTATGCTGGCTCAACTTGATCCACCCATGTGATTAAGGCTCAGCTAACCTCCACGGCCGTGCATTTCCAAACATTTCCAAAACAAAGTTGACTGGAGAAACAGCCATGATGGCTCAGTATTTGGTTCCCATGGGTTAGGTTAGGTTATAAGGTTGCATAGCTGGGCTAACTCAGGCTCATTCTTAAGAAGAACATCGTTGATATCAAGCCGACAAAGAGATATTTGCTGTGAAGCCATTAATACATGTCAGTATGGACTGTTTCTCTTCGACCTTCTAACTACCGGGCCATGAAGCAGTTATGAGTTTTCGGGTTTGATAGCAAGGTAATGAAGATGGTGGACTCATTTGGACACAGTGGTTGACCCTACGTGCATGCTACAAGTGCCCTTTCTGACTAGCAGTATCACCTATGGAGTTGGATGTCTGATCTCCTTATTGAGTCTCGCAACGATAGACATTATGATAGACTATACTAGGTAAGAAGTATCTATTTAGATAGTCCGTTAGGGTAATCTCTATACAGCGTATCTCATTGGATGCAACTGGTCTTGAATCATAGTAAGCACCAAGAGATGTCAAAATCAAGTGCAAAGAGCTCTAAGAGTTCGATAGATTAGTGTGAGGCTATGAGATACGCTGGCTAACGATAGATAACTGCGATGCAACAATATCCCCATCTATGATCAGATCTAAGCATCCATCATCTCAAGTCCGTAAAGATAACCGTAGCGAGACAGAGCATACGTGGAGCAGCTTTATCTTTATTTAGGTCGAGATGCTGTCGTCATCACTTTGCCGCCTGTATAAACCTAATTGGGAAGGTTCGGAAAAGAGCCTAGATGCGTGATCACTACACAGCCTGACTTGAATTGGCAATATCTATCCGAGACTACCCTCCAGCCAGTAATAACACAGTAATTTGCATCAGGTAATGCAACAGAGACGCGCGTATTGTTGTGTGCTCGGGATAACATTCATTATTCGTGAAGTCTTGCGAACGTAATTCCAAGTTGCCTATGTCCATTATCCCTCAACGCCCACATAATTATTTGGATTTTACGCCATAGCCTTCAGTCCATCCGGGGTATATGCAACTTGCACTCGGTTCATTTTATGCCTTCCTTCCTCGTTGAATGTCCCACGTCCCTTCATTCCACTGCACTGCCCACTTATTTGGTGGGTGGAGGGCCTGTCGGAGGCGCGTAGTCATCGTTGTGGTGGTTGTTGTAGACATTCTTCGGCGGCTGGACGCCCTCGTTCTGCGCGTAGTACCCATCGTTGGTCCGGAATGTCGTGCCCGTGTACTGGTTGTCCATGGGATAGGACTGGTTCTGCGGTCCTCCGTAAGGCGGCGGCGGGTAGTTCCCTCCATACTGGGGCTGGCCATAGCCCTGCGGGTTGTTGTAGTACTGATTCTGGCCCGGACCTCCAGCCATCCATCCTGTGCCGTACATCGGCTGACTACCGTGGCGACGGCGACGGCGGGCATTGATGCATCTGCGATGAATGTCAATTACTGGGAGGTGGAAGAGTTGCCGCGCGAAGGTACTTACGCCCATAGGAAGAAGATCAGAAGGATGACGACAATGACAACGGCGGCGAAAATCCAACGCCCATACCAACTCCAGGCGGTATAGCATTCGCCGTAGCGGTTGTAGTATCCGTCCGGACAGGCTCTCTTGTCTAGCCTGGAGCTGAACTGATCGTTGATGATAGCCATGATATGCGACTGAGTTGTGATGATTGAGTGACTGTCTCGAAGTTGGCGGGAGGAAGAGGACTTTAGAAAGCCTCGAAGATAGCCGAAAACGGCAAGATTTGGTGGTAGGGATGTGACGCTTAGTGACGTCGAAGTTGCAAGGTGTGGAATCAAGTTGTACTGTGGTAAGCAGTATATATTAGCTACCTACTCGCTAGCAGGTAACACAATTGTGGCGTATGGGTGAAGGCGATGGATGAATACACGAAGTAATCAGGCTTTCCGGAGAAGAGGGAATGTATGTAGAATGCAGGCGCGGATGAGTGCGTCGATTGCCTTTAAAAACAACACGACGCATGGCAGCATGGGAATGGGTTGATACCTATCCGGGTACGTATGCGTATGTAGTTGCCGGCTGCCGACTTGGTTCTTGGGAGCTGGCGTGGCAGTACAGGACCTAGGCGGGGCCTCCAAGGAACCAAGAACTTCCGGTTGGGTGGGCTGTGCACTCTAGTACAAACTCTTTGGCAGACCAGCACACACCTACCCAGGTATCATATCATGTACACACATACAAAGACCTGAAAGAGAACTTCGCCATTTCATGATCCAAATTGGTAAGACCTCTCAAAATTATCTTGTCTCACTGAGTGCTGTGGTACATACTCTGCCTGTATCCCAATCATTTCCCTGCCGAGCCAAGTTCACGATGGCATATTGCTTTAATCGATTCCAAATTCAATTGACATTTCCCACTCTGTACAAATGTGTAGTAGCATCATAGCGGCCAAGTCCGCTCTGCGATCACGTCCGGGTATTGGTTGATTGCGGCTTGGTGATGACGAACAGCTCCCTAGCTCCGCAGCCTCCGCAATAAAGGCTGAGTGAGGACAATACGGTAAATCGTATTTCAAATAGTCCAGACTTCGACCTCAAATGGATTCATCACGCGATATAAGGAACCATTCGGCGACTCCAAAGCTTGTCTCCAACAGCTCACACTATTATATCAACGATATTATATAATTTGACATTTTCCTTCACCGAGGCTTTCAGCGATCATCCCATACCTAGGTCAGTCACATTGACCGAACTAGGTAACCTTTGCCTGATGATGGGAGCGCTGAGTCAGCAGGCAGTGAAGCTGAGGAAAGCATCTAGTTACCTATCTAGGTATCTTTACTTCTCGTATAAGTATTAGCCACAGCTGAGCTCATCCATTGTCAAGTCTTGTGTTGACTACCAAAGTTGTCTCGAGACATTGTATAGTTTGTATTCATATGCATTCGTATATTCACTTATTCACATCGTCGCTTTCAGCACCCCTCATATACTACACAATAGATGGCCGCTGAAAGAAGCAGAGGCTCTATACAAAATATCTACATATCCTACCTGTATAAGGATTGAATATATGTGTAAAGCTCGAGGTAACATGTACTTTCTCTAGACGCGAGCTTGAGATCTTGGAACCTGTCTCTCGGTAATGTATTGTGCATAGTAGCGCCCTATAGGATGGGGTAGCTCCCAAATCTGCCTACGTGTATGTGGTTAGCGGTAGGTCGAGAACTTTCAAAGAGTCATTCTAGTATCCCATGAAGGCACATTTTAGTATAAAGCCAGCCTCAGCCCTTGCTTAATGGTCTTTCCAATATGGCAAAGGGAGTGGAGATATTCGCGCTCGCCACGTTTGTCCATGGGAATTCGAATTCCCCCATCTCCGAATTGTCCACTGCTCCAGTTTCTAAGCTTATTATTTTAGTCTGCTGCCCCATGTGGGCACACAATACACGTACAGGTGCGGTGACGCTATGTATTTGCAGGGTTGGCCGGCTTGAGGCAATTGAAACAGTTGTCTTTCAAAATATCCCATATGCCATAGTCTCTGGAGCAGCATGACCTGCTTTTCGTTTCATGTGGCATTGGACCTCACTTGAGATTTTCTATCATCCCGTATTTCTCGAGCTCGTCGGGAAAATGGGTTGTGTGTGGTTGCAAGCTCGCGGGCAGTCTAGAACCGCGACTGACGATCAGTTGCTGAGTGAAGGACGGAGGGCAGCAGGCGAGCTAATGATATACAGCCACGTCAAAAAATCCCCGTAGACTCATTCTCATTCCATGGCATGTCGCGCCCGCCCAGGTTTCCTGTCTGCCACCCCCGATTCCGCCCTTGCCCTTGCCCTCCTACCCATCCAGCACACCTTCGCCCAGCAAAAGCCAGAGCCAGCCAGCAAGATCGCACCGACAACGCTTGCAATTTTCGCTGTGCTGCTGGCTAGGTGCGCTTCTTTCTGCAGGTTGAACAGGGAAGAGGCAGATGAGGGATGTAGACGAGGACCAGCACACACTTGACTGGTAGGTCAGTAGCTGCAAGCAAAAATTCGTCAAATGCAATACCCACATGCATCCAGATGAAAGGTACCTGAAGTCCACGTTACGCTGCCTCGCGAGCCAATCAATCCGCCCGGCCTCGCGACGCTTGGAGGGTTTGCCAACTCATCATCGCATCAAATGTGGTCTGTGTGTAGCCCTCAAGTATCCTCCTCCTGCCCTTCTCTTGTCGCAGACACTTTTCCCTTTTGCATTCTCCCTCTTCGCACCGTAGTCTCCCCCCAGTTCAGTCAGTCCGTCGGTCAGAAATCGAGGCGTCTCTTCACTGTTTTGTTCGTCGACCCCGGGACACTGCTATTTTCGCCGTGGAGTGGAACCCCCTTTGGCATACACCTTACACCATGGGCCGACTAGGTACTAGGTAGGAGTTGTTCCGTCGATACTCTGGGCGCACTCTCTCCTTTTACTGCTCTCAAAACTGTTTCTAGCCTGTCAATCACGGGGCTTCTTCATGGCGGTGCACATATATGACAGCGGTGAAAAATAGTATTTCTTCGTTTCAGTCTTGTCGTCTTGTCATCAAGTCATCATCGATTTCATCATGAATGCGCCTAACTACACCGATGCTCGCAAGATTGCTCTGCTCGCATATATGAACGTCCAACATGGTTCACCGTCAAAGCTCCCTCGACCTTGAAGAGAAAGTCCAGCCAAGAAAAAACGTGCTGCGGGTTATCCCCGATCCTACTAGAAATCCGGGGCCCCGAGATCATCGACTCCATCTCAATGGTCATGCAGAGGTTGGGTCGGGCAGACGAGGCGCATTAAGAAAGAAATACCTGAAGGTGAGATCCGTGAGGTTGGAGGCACGCTCACCGCACAGCATCCTCCAATGTTAAGCTCGCGAGAGAAGATTTATATATTAGGTCGTCGCCGGCCAGGAAGTTTGAACCGTCTTTTAGATCCCAGGATATCATAAGCGTCGTTAAAATGCTTTGAAATTGTCGCAGGAGCCCTTCGAGGAAATATTCCGGTGCCCAAGCCCGTGCTACCTGGTGGCCAGAAATGGAACAGGAAATCCGATGTTGTGCAGAACGGAGATGAAGTTCATCTGTTAGCCCATTTCATGAGCCATTGGATTACGGCTTCCAGGTTGGTCTCCTCCTTCGCGCTGATTCCGTAGCAGGAAACCTCGCGATGTCCTATACTCTTGAGATCCAGAGCATCTATGAGTTCATCCACGCTGAGCTTAATGTTCAGGTCTGACTTATTACCAAGCACGAGTAAGGGAATGCCTTCGAGGGTGGGTTGCGACATCAGGGAGTGGAGCTCCTCCTTGGCCATAGGGAGCAGTTCCTCATCTGCAATATCCACGATAAACACGATCGCATTTACCCCTCGACAATATCTCTCCCACATCGGCCGAAACCGAGGTTGACCACCTAAGTCCCAGCATTTTAGTGTGACATGACCTCGTTGCACGCGCTTCATATTGAAACCAACTGTGGGAATGGAGCTACACGAAGCTGTTAGTCGACCCAGTAACAGCAAATATGAGAACTCGACCGTCCGACGGAACTATCGTCGTCGTTTGGGAAGGTTTCGTGCTTACTCGATCGTGAATTCTCCACCCTGAAGAGACACCATTGTTAGCAGCGGTCAAGCTTGGGCTTAGTAGTTAGCCATGACTGCGGGGTACTAACCGACAAGACTCGAAGTAAGGAAGTCTTTCCAGCATTCTGCAAGCCGATCATCGTGACATCCATCTCGGTCGCCCTATTCAAAATCATCAGTACAGTATACTCAAGCCGGGAACGTCAACATCGCAAAACAGAGCGCGCGTGCGGATACGGCGGTGAGCGGTAACTAAGTCGCGACCCCGCGCTGAGCGTAGCTTCGTAGACTCACCAGAATGTTCTAAGCAACCAGTCGTACACCTTTCGGAATATCCCCGCCATTGTATCGAAGCTAGAAGTAAATTGTGTTTTGTCAATAGCGAAGTAGAGGGCTTTTAGATCGCCGGGAAAGGAGAAAGCGAAGGTATTTTGCAGGTCCACGCAAGGCTGGGCGACTAGAAAACGCGGTGGACACACAGGTGACTGGGGTTGTCTCAAACAAATAGTTTGCGCTTCGGCCTGTGCGCTGATGAAAATTAAGAATAAAATGTCTCGTATGACGATGAGCTGCGACGCCTCTGCTCGTAGCGCTCACGGCGGGTGAGTAGGCCCCCAGGCGCAAAATTGTGTTCGGTGAATGCGAGGTATGTAGCTGCTGCCGATGGTGAAGGTACCTCTAGCACTTGATGAAAGATGGAAGTGGGATGAACAGTGACGCCTTGATAGAGGGTCACAATTCCCCACCACGAAAGATCGCACAAGCTGTCTGATGCCCCGTGCCTCAGACCGGGACGTGACCAAGTGGGAGGGATCTGAGGGTCAACCTTGCATTTGAGAGGACAGCGGTTAAGAAAGACTGGGATTTCATTCGTTTATTCTGACAAGGTTAGAGGAGTTCGAGCCACAATAGTCCAGATGGGCTAAGGTAGTAGACCAGAACGAGACGACGAAGTGTGCGCGGAACAAGAACTGTCAAGCGGGAGCGGTTGGGACCCGCGAACTTGGGGAATTAAGACGGTCGCTATAAGCGGGCCGGTCGTGAGCGGTTCGTTGACGCAGGAGTACGCAGTCAGTCTGGCCTTGGTAGATCCTGGTCTGCTGGTCTAGGCTAGTACCTAAGCTTTGCCCGTGGCAGTTTACTTCGGTAGGGCAAAGATAGAATAGGTAATTGTGAGTACGATTCAGATTTACAACGAAAGCGGTAGGGCTTTATGCTCTCTGCTGTGGAGCGCTGCAGGGACGGGCGATCAAGTTTCTGCGTACTCCAGATTTTCCCGAACTGGTGCTTAGGCCGCTTCGGAATCCCGTCAACCTGTTCGGGCGGGTGTTCAGGGTCTCCACACTCGATAGAGAAACTTCTCGGGTCCTGCTTTACCTTACGCTGTGCGTCTAATAGATGGTCCGCTTCTATGGTGCTGCTCTATAGAGCTTGCCCCTGCTTATGCGAGGGCGAGGCCGTAGTCAGCCAGTCAGTCTTGTAGACCGAGCCAACGAGAGCAGGTCGCTGGCACGGAGATACAATGGAGACAAGATAGTCTTCGGCAGCACGATGAGAGCCCTGGCGGAGGCGGCAGCAGGAGCGGCGACCGGAGCACTTGGCCGGGGCGGCTTGTTTGCAGCGCGAGAGTCGAGTTGAGAATGGTAGGCTGTGGTTCGAGGCCGAAGGGTGGTCGCGTCTTCAAGATGCGGGTGTTGAAGGAGGCAAGGTAAGATGCAGCGGGCAGTATGTATATGTGATATGGGTATGTAAGTGGATTATTGAAAACCAGGATCCAAGATTCTAAGATTTCAACTGCCAATAGACAAATTCAGATTTGAGGCAAGGTAGGTAGCATAAGCTATGCACGGAGGGCTGCTTATTAGGTTGGGCTTGCAAGACCGATGCGGGAGGACTGCAAGCTGTGCGTCGCACCTTGTGCACACTAATGAGATGAGTGGACGAGAATGGCCCTGAGTAAGTGTCCAAGGTAGGCTTGAATGGGCCGGCTTAAGAGTAGCAGTGGTCATGGGAAGCCTCAAGGATACATATATAGGTAAGGGTTTGCCGCAATGATGTATGTGTATCTATGGGTATAACTAGGTTGGCCGGAAGGGAGAAGTGTTGCAATGCTAATCTGGAAGAGATGGACAAACAAACAACGATGAGTCTCTGTCGTTCCAGGTTGCCATATAATTCACTCAGACTTGTAAGTATCCTGTATCTCTCTGTCTGTATGAGCGAACATTACCGCCCTTTAGAGGCCGGCAGGTGCATCAGCCATATATGTACCTACATATATACAGTACATATAGTACTTTTACCTGCCTGAGCCAGTATGGAGGCGAGCCAAGCCCTTTGTCATCCTGTTACATACCTATATCCCATCTACCAATTAAAGAATGGATTCATTTATTTCCATACTTGAGTGGCCCTGTGGACAGAGCCCGCATCGTTTCACTCCTAGACCAACCAAATCCATACATGCCCTTTTGCAACAAAACCAACAATATCAGAGGTGTTTATAACACAGCTGCCCAAAGGATTGGCTACCGGTATCGCCCGTAGTGAGAACGTAGGTAACCCCTACCTCTACAAGAATGTAAGAGCTTCATGTTGGACATAGCATGTAATAAGAGGTCTAGAGGTCCAATCCTGAATACGGTGTACTGTGTAGTGTTGTGTACGTATGTACGAAGGCTGGACAAGGCTTACAAGGGTGTTTGTACCTACAAATCGCATTTTGTGGAAACCTTGGAGTTGGAGCTACCCCAACGTGAACATTGCCACAAGGATTCTCAGCAGCTCAGCAGCTCAGGTGGTTTCAATTCACTGATAAGCTCTTATCGATAGCCCATCAGGTGACGCTAGCCAAAAACTTTTTGGAAGATAAGGATTTTTTTTTTCTGTACTTCGGGTCAGTTCGCAATAGCTTCAGGACCGAGGGGTTGATTTGGTTCAGTAATAAGCAGTAAAGCTCTCTGTCAGGCCTTTGTCTCTCGACATAAGACCGCTACACGTTTGCTATCGAGAACCCGGACGTAAATATCAAATAAGCTTTTTTCCTATAAGACCTCTGAATCAATTGTCCAACAAAAGCTTCTCTCCAATTCCACTTCCGCCCGTCGCCATGGCGCCACGGCCCACGAGTACGAATTGGGATCACGAGTACAACACGCTTCGCCGTGAAACCCTCTTTAAACAGCCCCCTACAGATCGTTCCGCATATCCCCTACTGCAAGAGGCCGTAAACCCGCATATCGAGTCATTTGATGCCCTCTTCACAAGCAGTGGTCTGATCGCCCAAGGTCTTGCCGATATTGGCACAAAGCTGTTTCTCGACGGCGATGAGCAGGCTCCGCCGGCAGGCAGAAATAAGCTGACCATCAAGTATAAAGGGGTGCACCTCCAAAAGTCACAGCTTCCACCCACCAACAAGTTTGCCCTCAAGAACAGAGAAATACTGCCTGCGGAGTGCAGGGAGCGGCATGTGTCGTACCGTGGGAAATTATCTACGACGTTTGAGTACAGAATAAATGGTGGTGATCCAAAGGAGTTCACACGAGAGATTGGGCTCCTCCCCATCATGGTAAAGGTAAGGGCTGCCAACATCTCATGAGGAGGAGTCTTTTATTAACCCAGATCAGTCAGCTCATTGCCATCTAAGGGGTAACAGTCCGGCACAACTAGTCGCACATAAAGAAGAATCCGAAGAACTAGGGGGGTATTTCATTATCAATGGAATCGAAAAAATCATACGGCTTCTCTTGGTGAATCGAAGAAATTTCCCACTAGCCATCAACCGCCCGAGTTTCACCAGTCGTGGTCCTGCCTATTCCCAATTTGGTATCATACTTCGATCAGTTCGGCCGGATGAAACTTCACAAACGAATGTTCTTCATTACCTTAACGATGGAAATGTCACATTTCGTTTCTCGTGGAGGAAGAACGAGTACTTGGTTCCAGTTATGATGATACTCAAGGCACTAGTGGAGACAAACGACAGAGAAATCTT
Organism: Whalleya microplaca; assembly: GCA_022497155.1. Lineage (NCBI taxonomy): Eukaryota > Fungi > Ascomycota > Sordariomycetes > Xylariales > Xylariaceae > Whalleya > Whalleya microplaca. The sequence continues at coordinate 655,727 of MU385716.1, forward strand.
TGAAGGTCTAGTTGGCTCGCCGGACTCTAAAGGAATCCAAAATACATTCCTCACGGATCGGGTTGAGCTCTTGTTGCGGACATATAAAACTTACGGAATCTACACCATGGCACAAACCCGTGCATACCTTGGGGAGAAGTTTCGACCTGTGTTGGGTGTGCCAGATACTCTGTCACACTATGAAGTCGGCACTGAGTTCTTGCGGAGAATTGTGCTGGTGCATCTTGGCAACGTACATGTTACTGAGGAGCAAGATTCTGACAAATTTCGTATGCTTTTGCTTATGATCAGAAAACTATACGCCCTGGTTGCTGGAGACTGCGCTGTAGACAATCCTGACGCTGTCCAGAATCAAGAAATTTTATTGGGCGGGTTTCTATACGGCATGATTATCAAGGAGCGGCTGGATGAGCTAGTCTCCGTAGGACTTCGTTTATCTCTACGAGAGTATCTACGAAAGTATCCAGCAAGAACATTCACTTCTGAGGAATTCTTGAAAGACTTCCCCATCAAGGTCTTCCAGAAAACCAACGAGAATGTTGGCAATGCTCTGGAATACTTCTTGTCAACCGGTAACCTATCAAGTCCGTCCGGTCTAGATTTGCAGCAAGTCTCAGGCTTCACTGTCGTTGCCGAAAAGCTCAATTTCCTTCGTTTCATTAGCCATTTCCGAATGGTGCACCGAGGCAGCTTCTTCGCCCAACTCAAAACCACTACCGTACGAAAGTTATTGCCTGAGTCTTGGGGTTTTCTCTGTCCTGTGCATACCCCCGACGGTTCTCCGTGTGGCCTGCTCAACCATCTTGCTCACAAATGCAAGATCATGACCCAGACTGTCGATGCTTCCGCAATCCCTCAACTAGCTGCTGAGCTTGGCGTAGTTGACACTTCCTCGGCCGCAACAGATGAGAGCGTCGTTGTCATGCTAAATGGGAGGATCATAGGTTGGTGTAATCCGTCCGAGTCGCGCAGGATAGCGGACACTTTCCGATATTGGAAAGTCGAAGGTACTCACGGTATCCCTCTACATCTCGAGATTGGCCATGTGCCATCATCAAATGGAGGATCATATCCTGGTATATTCATGTCATCCGAACCTGCCAGAATGGTGAGACCCACAAAGTATCTCCCACTGGAGAAAGAAGATTTTGTTGGCTCACTGGAACAACCATACATGTCTATTGCTTGTACTGAGGAGGAAGTTGTTTCAGGGGAATCCACACACGTGGAATTTGATCCCACGAACATCCTCTCGATATTAGCAAACATGACCCCGTTCTCAGACTTCAACCAATCACCCAGAAACATGTACCAATGCCAGATGGGTAAGCAGACGATGGGGACCCCAGGCACTTCGTTAGCGCACCGAACGGATAACAAGATGTACTGTCTTCAGACTGGTCAGACGCCCATTGTTAGGTCTCCACTACATAACGCCTATGGCTTCGACAATTTTCCAAACGGCGCCAATGCTGTCGTTGCTGTCATCTCCTATACGGGATACGATATGGACGACGCCATGATCTTGAATAAATCGGCATATGAACGAGGTTTTGGACACGGAACAATCTACAAGACCAAGAAGTACACGCTTAAGGAGGAAAGTCGAACAAAAGCAACCAAGAACGTCACTAAATTGTTTGGCTTCGCCCCCGGCAGCGTTGTAAAGGCGTGGACACAGACTATGCTTGATGAAGATGGCCTCCCTCACGTTGGACGAGCTGTTCAAGAGGGTGATGTTATTTTTGCTTACCATACAGTCTCAGCAGACTACAGTGGAAACTTAGTCAACAGAGACGGGGTCACCAAGTATGAAAAGTATAAGGATTCGGAGCAAGCATTCATCGAAGAGGTACGGTTAATCGGCAGCGAGCAAGGTACGGAACCTGCTCAGACGATTTCGGTCAAGTTTCGAATTCCTAGAACACCTCTAATTGGCGACAAATTCTCTTCGCGTCACGGACAAAAGGGTGTCTGTTCCCAGAAATGGCCGTCCATTGACATGCCATTCTCGGAATCCGGCATACAACCAGATATCATCATCAATCCTCATGCCTTCCCCTCCCGAATGACAATTGGTATGTTTATTGAGTCACTGGCAGGAAAGGCAGGTGCGCTTCATGGGCTGGCACAAGATTCGACACCTTTTCGCTTTGACGAAGAGAATACTGCTGCGGACTATTTCGGCCATCAGCTTATGAAGGCTGGATATAACTACCACGGTAACGAGCCTATGTATTCTGGGATCACCGGCGAAGAATTGGCTGCCGATATATACATAGGCGTAGTATATTACCAAAGGCTGCGTCACATGGTTAACGACAAGTACCAAGTCAGAACGACCGGACCAGTGGTCCCCACGACGGGACAGCCAATTAAGGGCAGAAAACGAGGAGGTGGTATTCGTGTGGGTGAAATGGAGCGAGATGCTTTGTTGGCTCATGGCACCGCGTTTCTCCTCCAGGACCGTCTCTTCAATTGCTCTGACTATACGCCTTCGTGGATTTGTCGGAAATGTGGTTCCTTCCTGTCTGTGCAACCGACAGTCTCTCCTTTTGCCGGTAAACGGAAAACGGTGAATAACGTTCGGTGTCGCAACTGCGCAACGCGCCTTGAGGAGATCAACAACCTTGATCTTACAAAAATTACCGGCGACATATGGGAAGATGGTCAGGGGAATCAATGGGTTGGTGGCGAAGACACTACCAAAATAGCAGTTCCTGGTGCTCTGAAGTATCTGGATGTGGAGCTGGCAGCGATGGGAGTGAAGCTGAAGTATCGTGTTGATCCAAAGGATGCACCACGAAAAGGCCCGTTGCTACAAACAAAATGGGACAGTCTTGGCACGGCAGACAAATCAAACCGCCTTCCGCTAGGGTTAGCCGCTGCATAGGTTTTTAGATTATGAGGGTGGAACAGGGACACAACTGGAGTTTGGTGATATCCAATTTTACACATGTATGAACTTGATTAGTCATAAAAGGGCTGACGGCTTGTTGAATTGCTAGATAGGACGTATCGAGTACAACACTTAGGAGCCTTTTCAAGTTTTCGCCTTCAAAATAGACCATATCGCGAGAGAGACATGGCAATGTAGGCAGCCGATGTGAGAACAACCCTGTCTTAGAGCGGCTACCTGCTGTACACCAGAGGGACAGTATATACGTGGCATGCACGCCTCCGACCAACAGAGAATTGTTTGGCTGATAAGTCTGATCCTAATTAATATATATATCAAGTGTCTAACTCGTAGAGCTCGAGAGATATTATTACGGAAGAACTCGATGCGAGGTACCTTTGGCAGCGCGACTTCGACAATTTCAGTCAAAGCACTAATTTTACCTCTATTTTTATCCCTCCTTCCTTCATCTACTGCATTGTTACAGTTGTAGAAAGCCCGAAAGTACAGAGTGTCGGGTCAAGATTAAGCCGTGTAATCCAATATGTCGCTGGCGGAATTGATACATAGGTTCCTTCAGGTATTTCATGTTTGTAAGAGGGAATTTTTCGGCAGAAGGAGAAATCGCGAGATCACGTTCGACTCTCGTTCTTTCCTAAGAGCGATCCAGATCAAGTCCTGACCCTCATTAAGAAACCACCCTTCCCTCTCCACGTTAACGTCCCAACATCCGCTCGTTATAATCTCACCTTATATGTAATAACCTAATATCCCTTCCCATACCTTCTTCCTACCTTGGTCCTCCTCAAGAAAGTCTGCCTTGGTTCACCTCTTTCACTTTCTTTCACTCTGCTATCAGGAGTCAACCCTTGGTTTCACTTTCTTCATAGGTACTGTCTTTTAATTTTCCCCATCGGCCGCCCTCTATCTCGTCTACGTTGCACATCTGTCACCAGCCGTTGTGCGCCTCCCTTTGTAACCATAGAACTCGTCCGTATCTGTGGTGCTGCCGACATCCCGAGCATGCGTCATGTCGTTCATTCGTAATTTCTGCCTTCTTATCAGCCTCATCGCCTCTGCAAGCATTGCCAACCATGTTCAGGGAGGGCAATATGATTACGGATTAAGCGGCGACCATCAACTTCGGAAACGGGAGCCCTCCCAGTCTCCTGTTATTGCAGGTCTTCCCCGTGTCGATGGACAAGTACAGATGCGACCAGAGATCCGTGATCTAAAGAAAGATGAGGACAAATGGAACCTGTACATCCTCGCTCTTAGCTGGATGCAATGGACGGACGAAGATTCACCTTTCTCGTGGTACCAGATCGCAGGTGAGACATGAGCTCCATTACAAGTGCGCAGCTGTCTTTGGTACTGATGTGCGTATAGGAATCCATGGTGCTCCTGCCTTGACCTGGGGCGGCGTCAACTCAACTCCTGGCAATGAGCAAAGTGGGTATTGCACTCATGTGTCTATCCTCTTTCCTTCTTGGCACCGGCCCTATCTTGCTTTGTACGAGGTACGTTGAGAGAGTCGACTCACATTACTCACAACCTCGGGTGATCCTGATGGGCCGCTGACTCTATGTATTACCAGCAAGTCTTGTACAACATCGTCCAGTTCATCGCCTCGTTATATGCACCTGACCAGCAAGACCGTATCCAGCAATCTGCAAAGGCTTTTCGTATGCCATACTGGGATTGGGCTCTCACTCCACCGGACGGGGAAGGCGTCCTCCCTGAGATCATTACCGGCTCATCAACCATCAATGTCTCCGGGCCCAATGGTAATCAGAGTATCACGAACCCTCTGTTCAGCTATGTCTTCAGACCATTCAACAAATCGACATTCCCCGACTTCCCGGTAGGTTTTATATCTTTGAAGGCTAGAATTGTCAGCTGATATCCGGTAAAGTACAATACGTGGAGTGAGACAAAGCGAGCACCACGTCCAATCTACAGTGCCAACGCGACGTCAAACAACACATTTGTGGAGTCTTCTCTAGATGCCCATTTACCGAGCTTCCAACAACGTCTGTATAACCTGTTCTCGAATTATCCAGATTACCAGAAGTTCAGCAACGAAGGTTGGATCCCCAGCGGCGTTGGCAATAATGACACCTACGATTCCATCGAGTCCCTCCATGACTCGATCCACATAGTTGGAGGTGGTATTTATGGACACCTTGCTATCATAGCATACTCTGCGTTTGATCCCATCTTCTTTTTGCATCATACCAATGTTGACAGGATCTTTGCAATGTGGCAGGTAATCAACAACGCTTCCTATGTAGTGCCTATGCCGGCCCTCTTTTCTACCCACACAACTTCTCCTGGAGATATTCAAGATGCACAGACAGCTCTGACGCCGTTCTTTTCGAATGAAACTGCCTTCTGGACGTCGGATATGGTACGAGACCATCAAGTATTCAATTATACTTATGCCGAAGTCGCCAACAATAGCCGCAAGGAAGTCATTTCCACAATCAACAGGCTATATGGGAACTACAGCCCGGCATCGATGCTCACAAATCCCAGTACCAATGGGAGGCGTCAGGCCCAGATTCCATCCAACAGCACACTAAATACACATCCATATTCACAACGGCTACCCAAAGCAAAGGGTTTATCATGGAATCATCAGACGTCAGAACACCCGCCTATGAACGCAGTCTTTGAGGATGGTGGCAGCTATCGTGAATGGATTGCCAATGTGCAAGTCAACAAGAATTCGATGGATAGTTCATTGCTGGTTTACCTCTTCCTGGGCGAAGCCCCCACTGATTCATATTCATGGCCGGTCGCTTCTAATCTTGTTGGTACACTGGGAGTCTTTGCGCACAAAGGGCATGGAGGACTTCATGGCCAGAAGGTTACGGGAACCATCCCCATGACCTCAGCCTTGATGAACATGATCGTCGGCGGTAAGGTCTCAAGCCTGCACTTGAGCGACATAGAGCCTTTCCTAAGATCTAATCTTCAATTGCGAGTATCACTTAGTGACGGGACAGTAGTCGATCCTGCTAAGGTCGATGGCCTTCACATCAGCATTGCGAGCTCGATTGTGAAAGCACCCGAGTCGGAGGATATGCTTTCGGAGTGGGGAAGAGCAGATACTCATTTCGATTTATTCGCATAATTAGGATATGGACATGAGGCCGTCTATCCTTCTATATGTTCCAGCGAGATTAGGGCAGGGGACTTTGGGGGACTTGTGTTTGACTGATTTTATATGACGCTTCTAGACCTAGGAAGGTGGAGAACTCGATGGGATACAGAGTGACCTAGGCTACCACCTTTAATAACTAATGGGCGTTCCTCCCCGAATATTTGCATAAATTTCCACAGCCTCTGACGGCCTAATAGATTTACTTGCTTTAAAAATATCATAGCCTTCGCTCATGATATGCGATGCTATTCTATAATAACGTCTACTGTGTTTAGCAAGCTTATGGATGTGCAAACTGTGTATAACTCGCACCTCGTACACCTGACCAGGGATGCCATTATATGCAAGATGTCTAAGTCGGCTAGTCAGCCGTGACATACACCGTCCAATTCACTGATCAGTTGACGTCTCCGCCTGTATGTTAACGATATCTTCGAGTGGACTTGAGCCAAGGCGAACACTACCAATCACAACGAGAAGTGCATATGTACGATCAAGCCTATATAACGCAAGAAGGGTATGGTCGTCCTGAATAACAATAACCGGACCGATTGATACAGCAGTAGTCACGTCGGTGTGTATACTGCCAGGAAACCTAACTGACGATCGTCTTAAGCTTATAGACGAACTACTGAGTTCAACCTATAATTATCTAGTTGAATCTCTTGCTATTAGGAAGTGTAGCTTCGTTCTTATTGTGATCAATCATATAACCATGCATAGAACACTACGCAGCGTATTAATCCACATAAAATAAGTTGTTCATATAAGGTAATAGGAGTATAGTAATGCCAAAATTGACAGCCGTATCTAGGTTCGTCTTCTCGGATCACGAGTTGGTTATTTATTTATACATTTCCAAAATCTATTTATTCCACTTGTACCTTTCACAGATCGCGACCATTTTATAGGCTGGCCTTGGACTAGTGAAATTGAAAATAGCCAATCCACCCCTGTGTTATTGTTTAAAGATGGTTACTAATAGGCTAAAATTTATACTGATAGCCACTATATACAGGTAATGATTCTTACATATGATTTCAAACAAACCTGCTTGGTTCAATGGTACTATTAGGAGCATCGCCACCTGGCTTTAGACAGCCGACGGCTGTGGCGTGGCGAGGCGCTGGGAAATGTGACGAGAGAACAGGGGTCTCGACCTATGGGAGAGTCGACCCCTAATTCACCTAGGAAGCTGTACATGTATCTCAACTGCAACGTCACCTATGAAGTGCAGGAGGCTGAAGCTTGTGTTTTCAGCTGAATACATGCATACGCAGTAGATCGCAGGACATGCGTTGAAAGTATGTTCGCCATTATCGACATGTTGAGCCGGAGTCTAGACCTGGTATGTCATTGCAGAAAGAGGCGTAGAGGTGAAACTAGACAAATTCTGCAAGGGATTGAACGAACTGTACTAAGAGTTTCATGGCTCTGGTCTACTTATGCAGAGCGTTTTAGGTAACTCTTGAGGAGATGCCTAGAACTTCCTACAACGACGATGTGAGATTACAAGAAAGCGGTGCAAACTCTGACAGCCAATGGTAGATATCAACGTCTGCCCGATAAACTGGTATTAGGCTCACTCTACGTTTCACTGAATACCTATATTCGCGCCGGCACTTGGAAACATATCGGGGAAATATACATTACATGTAACCGAGCTTGATGAAACGTGGAAAAAGTTAGGTGCGTCTAGGGAGAACCTTACTCTCTATTATAAGTGAATACTATACTGTCCGGTAAGCAATCAGATGGGGTCATGGCTACGGCTAGACCGAGCACTCGGAATGGAACTCTGTAATTTACAAAGTGGCAATTGCTGACCGCTTCGAGGTCCGAAAGTTGCAGCAAGGCTGAAAGACGATGCATTAGAGACATAACTTAACATGGTGCAATGGCGTGTTCCAACTGCTTGTCCGTGTTACTCTCTGATGCGGGAGAATGGGGAGGTGAACATTCGATGGCGACCCTAGTACCATAACACGACTGCATGCTAGGGGCGGTGTAGGTAGACTTTCAGGTGTACTCGATCGAGCTCGATGTTAAGGGATGTTGTAGTTGATAAACGGTTTGCTGAACTAATCTCCCTATATCGTGACCTTCCGTGCTTGGTCACCGCGATGATAGGTAACCTTTCTAGGGCCTTGATATACAAGAGGCCTCAGATCCATACCTACAATACTCTCGCATCGGACCGAAGAAAAGTTCGTTTATGTAGCCAGGTTTCATTTCTGTAAGATATTGGCATAAGAAGGCTCAACTATAGAAATACTGATATTAGAACGAATAGTTTGCTGTCTTCAACAAGATGACATCGAATGATCGTCATAAGAAAGTGGATGAGGCTCATAAAACAGGAGCGTGGAGGGTCAAATAGTATTTAGCCAATAGGCTAAAAATGGCAGCAACCGAGACAGACTCCAGTGTAGGTATCCAATGAGAGACTGTCGCTTTCAGAGCCTCACCATTGAGATACCATTAACGCCATAAGAGAAGATCGAAATCACTTTACTACCCGTTTCTGGCTATGTCTTCGATTGAATTGTACCGATGAAGTAAACCGCGGATCGTCGCAAGGTGTTCCTAAAACTCTCCGTTCTCCGTATTATTTGCCAGTTCACACTATATGTATTGACTCCGTTGACTGGGCATCAGAATGTAAGAGCTGACAGCCACGGTACATCATGTACTCTGTAAGCCAATACAACCATGACCACTGATTAGAGCGGTTTCTCGACCTTCCTGATGGAGTCCAAACCTCGTGGCTGAGTTCAACATACCAGGCAGTTGGAAACGTATGTGCTTGATATCTGTCTAATCGAAAAGTCTTCACGTGAAGCCTTTCTTGTCACTAATTACCTATTTTTATAAGTCGGTGGTTATCAACCTGTCAATGTCGTGCCATGACCTCTGAATTTATTACCAATGCTTGCTAGTCATCAAAAGAGGTCAAAGAGGTGGGCCAAGATGACCAAGACCCCTAATCTTATCGTGCACTAACTCTAAATAAGCATTGAACCTAGCTGTCAAGATTTGACTGACATTGTGGAAGGTTCGGTTACCCTCATTTCGAGGCTACATCTACGTGTGTCTTATTTGAATAGCGGTTTATAGAATACGTGTCATCGCTCTTGCTCTCCGGATGAAGATGACGACAGACAGAAGTTGACAATTGTTCGCTGCTGCTTCTTTGCGCTTTTCTGTCCGTCTTGGGTGCAGCTGTAAGTAACATAAACGGGACCCATGATCCCCCTGCCCCCGTAACTCCACTATAAGAATGCCAAGCCTGCTCCACTTGGCCCCCCGCGGACAGGGTTGGCCCAATCACAGGGATCATTAATCTCTTGCTTATCTCTACACACGTACATCTTCGCTGTTAGTCCTCCCATCCGTACAGATAATAGGTCATTCTGCATCCAAAATCTTCTCGGTTACTACCTATGTACCATATGTTCGTCCGATGGGAAAAGTACGCAGTATCGTATTCCTCTAAGCTTCCCATTGCGGCCTCCCATTGCTTGCCTTCGGCCCATCTACATAGTCCCAATCTCTTGTGCCCCTTGGATCCTCTATTCCAAGAAGATAGGTAACAAATAGTGAAGCTCAGGACGGGTCGTCGAGCTTGAGTCCAAGACGATCGATGCCAAGAGCAATATTCGGCAGCCAGTCTTCATTTTTCAATCTTAAATATTACCGGGGGTGCTCAGCCTATCGCATCCCAACATCTCCGGACTGCTCGGAGCACCTGAGAGAGCCACACATGAAGTACTACGTACAAGATGCTGACAATCATGCATCTGGACACCTGGCCAGCGCGTTTGATCTCGATACTCGGGATACTGAAATGTAATTCCACGATGATGCGCATCGAGCCCTGCAGGCTGAGCCTGGTTTGGCATACAACGCACGGCCTGCTGCCCCAGAGTCCTTCCTCTGGCTCCAAGGAACTTGTAGGGTTTCGTCACCTGCCGAGTGGCTGCACCTAGCCTCCCGACTATGGAAGGAGATCAGTTCACTTCTGTGAGCGCCGCTGGGGTTAGCCGGCTTCTTCTACCCCATCAAGCACCAGTCTCGACCTGTTGATCATCGTTGTAACCGTTCAGCCGTGGTGGGGGGGGGGGGGGGGGGGGGGGGGGGGGGGGGGGGGGGGCGGGGGGGGGGGGGGGGGGGGGGGGCTG
>MU385717.1:0-185685 GCA_022497155.1 Whalleya microplaca
CATAGCTTACAGCTGATCAGCAGCAAGTCAGGTGACAGCAGGTGACAACAGGTCAGCTAGCCACAGCTAGCCACGGCTTTCAACAGGTCAGATAGTCACAGCTATTAGCAGCAGCAGGTCAGGTCAGGTGACCTCCCTGTAAGCCTCCCTAGCAGCTAACAGCAGGTGACAGCAGGTCAGCAGGTGATAGCAGGTTAGCTAGCCACAGCTATTAGCAGCAGCAGCAGGTCAGGTGACAACAGGTCAAATAGCCACAGCTATTAGCAGCAGCAGCAGCAGCAGCAGCTAACAGCCTCCCTTACTGCTGAAGGTGGCATTCAAGTGATGTGGTATATTAAGATATATAAAAGTGTTATCCGATATCGTCGTCCATACAAATTATATACGTGTTAATAACTAGCTACATTTAGTCACATACTAATAGCACAATCAGCTTATTACTATTGCCCATATAAAATAAACAGGTTTATATATAAAAATATACGGTCTAGTGTTTCTGGTATTATCGCGCTTTATGTTCCTGGTGTTCTGGTATATAAAAAAAAGAAAATTTATAAATTATAAGTGATAAGTGACGTGGATGTGATATGGATGGAAGCAGCTGGCTGGCTATCAATCGAGCATATAGCTTGGTTCGATTTATATGGGAGACAAGTGGCTATCGGACAAAATCGAAATAAAATAGTTCGCGTGCGATTTGTTAGATAAAGATAAAATAAGCTTAACAGTAGATAAAATATACTTTAAGTGGCTATTACTAGTAAATTCTATGCCTCCGTAACGTGTGGTATAAAAGGACTATTTTGCTCGATTAATTAAAAGGTAAGAAAGTTAAAGCTTATCCGGGGGAGCTAAATGTTTTAGGACAGGGTATCGGGGTAAAACGAAAGTAAGATATCAAGTTAAAAATAAATATATATAGCTACTAGAACTATATATATAACTATTTAACTATCTGGTAATATCTTTTATTATTTATAATAAAAAAGTGAAAGAGATATAAGGGAAAAAGTTAGCTAAATACAGGTATATAATCCACTATAAATTGCCCTATAAAGTGCCCTGTAAATACCCTGTGGAATGCCTTATAAAATACCCTATAACGTGGCTTTAAGGGGCTTTTAGTAACTCCTAAGCTGCTGTTAATACCCGTAATCCCCTGCCTCATTACAATAATAAATATTACTTACTAAAAAAGCTATCTAAAAAATATTCCTAATAAAAGGCAGAACTATAAAAAGTTTTAAAGTGTATCGGAAAATTTACGTATTGTTTTAATATCTCCGACACTTATAATATATATCTAATTATTTCGGTTATACATTTTAAAAATCGATAAAAATTAAACCTATTTAAAAAATAAGGACTGCTGCTAAAATTAATTAAAGCCGATTAAAATATAAATGATAAAAGTGATTACGAAATATATAAAACTGAAATAATTAAGCAATATTATTTTAATAAAAAAAATACCTTTTATAACTTTATTAAATAAAAAGGCTGAAATAACGAGTGAAATAAATAAAGAAATAAAAATAAATTACGGGAATTATTAAAATTAATTAAGGAATATTAGGAATGCTATAAAGGGCGACCGAAATTAATTAGCTATATTTTATTTAATAGCGATAGCGGCATTTCATAGCCATTATAGCTATAGCCTTTTTAGCCACTTAAAAAGAAATAAAAACGGCCTCGGAAAACGCCTATATAAACACTACTAAAGGCAGCAGCTATTTTTTATGGCCGGCATTTTAACACGCTATAGCAGCGGGGTCACTTAGTAACCCCACTTATAAATAAAATAAATAAATAAATTAAATAAAGCACGCACTTATATTAAAAGCTATAGCTTTCGGCTATAGCTATAAAAGTCTTTCTTTTTATCATTATCTTTATTTATTCACATTATTTTCACACACCCTTGATTTTTTATATTAATAAAATTAAATATATATTTTTAACTAGCGATATATTTATATAAAATAAGAAATTTTAAGCTATATTACTTTATATTATATTTTAATGTTAGTTAATATTTTAAATAAAAATATAACAAGGAATATTAAATCGATAAATATATTAATATTATTTTAAAATATAGTTAAATAAAAAACTATTATATTATATTTATGTTTTTTAAAAACGTCGATTTTAATAAACGTAATTTCGTTATAATTTTAATAAATTAAATAATAAAAGTTATTTAATTAATTTTATAAAATTTTAAAAAACTTACGTTTTTTTTAATCGGCTTAAATTTTATTTTTATTATATATGTTTTTCGTTTATTAATAAACTTAAGTATTTTATTTATATCTTGTTTTTTTGCTAGAAATTAAGTTTTACGCTATTATAAAAGATTGACTTTTTATTAGTATTACGGTATAAATTTTTATAGAAACTTAGTTATATTAATATATGTTTTAAAGGTATTAAATAATATAAATATAATAATATCTTTAATTATTTAAATCTTATTATTTGTTATTAAAACTCCGGTATTATTTATATTAAAGCTAAATAATTTAATAAATAAATAAGCGATAAAAGTTTTTTTAAAATTTAAAATAATACCGATTTTTTCGAACTTATTTAATACCGTTATAATATATTCGATATATTTTTCGGCATTTTAATTAAAAATAATAATATTATTAATATAAGCCGTTATAAATAAAAAAAATTTATATACCTTTTAATTTATAAACTGTTAAATATAAATTAGGCTATTCTGAAATTTTATAAATATAATATTAAATATTTTAAATTCTTGCGGTAATATAATTATTATTCGGTTTTAATAGTTCGGGTATATAAATAGCTAATAAAAAAATTTAAAATAATCGAATATTAAAAAATATATATACCTTTTTAATTTCTTTATAATCGACTTTTAGGTAGGCAGTAAATATATGTTTAATATAATTATTTTATTTAATATTTTTAAATTTATTATTACGTAGCTTTTTTAAATTCCGTTAATAGTTTATTAAATAATAAAAACTAAATATTTAAAAAAGGTAAGCTTAATTTATTATTTTATTTTATATTTTTAGTATATTTTACCGAAAACCTTATTTAAAAATTCTTAGTTCTCGATATTTAAATTATACGGCTATATAATTATAAACTTAAATTAATATTACTATTTATTAATAAAGTCGACAGTTATTTTCTCGTTATTCGGAAGCTTTATAATATTATAATTTTTTATAATTTTTTATTTTCAAAGTATTTTTAAAGTATTTTGCTAGCTTAAGCTTTATATTATATATATATATACCGTATTTTGTTTTAATTTTAAAAGTATTCCTTAATTTAGCTATATTTAATAATAGCGGTTTATTATTAACGTAATTCTTATCTTTTTTTACTGCGGATTATATGTTATTAATAATAGTTTTATTAAAGCGAAAAATTTATATTAGCTTATCGGAAATTTTAAATTTTAATATTAATTATATATTGTTTTAGGTATTATTACTTAATATAACGGCTATAATAGTTTACGTTAGCGAGGCTTTTTTTTATATTATAGCTATGTATTTTTTATTATAATAGTTTTCGATATAACTTAAATAAGCTTTATGATAAATTCGTTTCGGTTTATCGGAATTATTAATAACTGTTATAATTTTTTATAACTTGCCGTTAATTATAATATTAAATGCGTTAAAATATTTAGTAATAAATATATAATCTTTAGTTACGTTATTTTTATTATATTTAAGAAAATTTATATATTATATAAAAATAACTATTATTAAATATAAGGGTATTATTATATTATAAACTATAATAATACGGCGTTATATTATATTTTCTTTCCTAATAAATCGTATAAATATTTTAATATTATTATTATAATGAGGCAAGGGAATTACGGGTATTAATAGCAGCTTAAAAGCCACTAAAAGCCCTTTAAAGCCACGTTATAAAGCACTTTATAAGGTATTTATAAGGCACTTTATAAGGCAATTTACAGTGGATTATTATTATAAGGCTAGTGTGTTATAGCATATATATATCGCTTGTTTTTTTCTTTTACTTTTAAATAAAACATATATAACTTAAACGGCCTTATCGCCGATAATAAACATATCTCTCCTTTCGATTAATTGCTGTTATAAGTGATTTTTTTATTTCGTTGCCTTAATTACCTTTAATTAACTAAGTTATAAAGCGGCACCTTTTTTACCCCGACACTTTATTTTAAAACATTATATATTTATATTTAATTAACTTTTTCTTTTATATTTTTTTTACTTTTTTATAATAAATATCACTAGCTAATTATATAAATAGCTTTAATAGTTATATATATTTATTTTTAACTTAATATACTTTATTTTTTATTTACTTTAATACTTTATTTTAAAATATTTAGTTTATTTTTAAATAAGCCTCGACTTTTTTATTTTTTAATTAATCGAGTAAAATAGTCCTTTTATATTATACGTTATAAAGGTATAAAATTCACTAATAATAACTACTTAAAGTATATATTATTAAATTTATTTTATTTTTATCTGATATATCGCACACGGATTATTTTATTTTATTTAATAGTTATTTATTTTTTATATAAATTAAACTAAGCTATATAATCGATAATTAGCTATTTTTATTTATATATTACATTTACGTCATTTATTACTTACGATTTACGAATTTTCTTTTTATATATTAAAAATATAAAGCGCAATAATACCAGAGATATTAAACCGTATATTTTTATATATAAACCTGTCCATTTTTATATAAGTAACGGTAATAAGCTAATTGTGCTTTTAATATGTGGCTAAATATAGCCAGCTATTAATACGTATATAATTTATATAAATAACGATATTAAATAATACCTTTACACACCTTAATACACCACATCACTTGAATGCCACTTTTAGCAGTAAGGAAGGCTATTAGTTGCTACTGCTACTGCTATTGCTGTTACTACTACTGTTACTGCTGTTAATAACTGTGGCTAACTGACTTACTATCACTTACTAACTTATTATCACCTGCTATTAGCTGCTAAAAAGGCTTATAAGGAGGTCACCTTACTTAACCTGCTGTTATTATAGCTGCTACTACTAATAGCTGTGGTTATTTAACCTGTTAAAAGCTATAGCTAGCTGTGGCTAGCTAACCTGTTATCACTTAACCTCCTGCTACTACTGCTGCTATTACTAATAGCTGTGGCTATTTGACTTATTACCTTAAGGTCCCTAGGGTGAAATTTTTTTTTTCAGATCTAAAGGTTAGGCATTTAAGTGTGGGGCGTGTTTTCATTTTTTTTTAATTTTTTAGCTACGTAAACGCTAGTTATAATAGGCTGTGCTGTAGTAGGGAATATCGGCAATTATAAGCCGATATAACAGCATAACTCTCGAGAGCTAATATAAATACTCTCGAGCTATACCGATATACCTTTTTAATTTTCTTTTTTTCTTTAGTTAAAAAATAAACATTTATTTAGTATTATAAAATTACATCTTAACGTAATAGCTTTTTATATATTTTCTAACTTACTAATTCCCGAATTATGTTAAAATAGATTAAAATGTTAAAAAAAGCTTTAAAATAACCCCCTAATAATCCGGAAATACCATTAGCGAAATACGCGAAAACATTAAATATTTAGGTTTATTAAATTTACACCCGCCTCGAGTAAATATACGTAATATTAAAAACGGTATTAAAAAATAATTCGGAAAAATAACGACTAAAACAAATAATTTATAAATAAAAATTAAAAAAATAACAGGATAAATTATTACAACACTAGGCAGTTTTAAAAATATAATTATAAAAAAACCTCGATTTATTAATTATATAAAACGTAAATATAATAAAAAGTGCTCCCGTATAAAACTCTCGGGATTTTTAAAAACCCTAAAAATAGCTAACCTAAGTAAATATAAATTTTTAGTTAAGAAACCCTTAGCTAAAAAACCCTTAAGTACTTTTAGCACCCGCTTTAATAATTACTGTAGCCCTGGTACTTAAACGTAAGCTATTACTATAGCCCGAAAAATTCGGGAGCAAATGTAGCCGCTACCCTATATAAGAAATATTAATAAAGTATAAATTTTAAAAAAATACGGAATTTATAAAAAGGGACTAAAATAAATGGTACAATATTTATAAGCAGCTCGAAAATAATATATAACGCGTAATAAAGTTATATTATATTATAAAAAAACCTAATAAAACATATAACCTAATATTTTTCTTTTAATACTTATTAAACGCTTATAAAAACCGTAATAAAATTATTAAAGCGGGGGGCAAATTATATAAATATTGTTAATCCGCTAATTAAACCTTTATATCTTTTTATACTAATTTCGAGCGACTATTAATAAAAATAAAAAGTAATATATAAAATAATAAAACGAAACTTATATTTATTAAAAAAGTAATTAATAATAAACTTAAAAACGCGCTAGTTTTAATAACGTTATTAAATATTTACTAAAATTAAATTTACTAAATAATAAATATTATAACCCGACTTAAAAGGTCGCTATTTTATTATAATAGGAACAGCTTAAAAAGCGGGACTACGTTAAATAAATTACCCTTTCCAGGCTTATTATCCCCTACTTTTAATTGCTTTAAAACTAATTATAAAAGCGATATATTAATAACCGGCATAGCCGCATTAATAAAAAGCTAGCGAGCTAAATAAGTAATAAATAAAGAACGAAATACTTAAATAAAACGTAGAAAATACTTATAATATAAAAAAAAAGGCTACTTATTTAAAAAAATATACCTATTGTTTTATAAAACTACCTACTTATATTAAGGTTAATATAATAATAAGCTATAAATTTAAAAAAACAAGGCCGAAAAAACATTAAAAAAACAAGAAAATAAATAGCTTTTAAACAAAATCGCGTTTAAAAATTTAATATAATAGTAGAAAAAATTAATATAATTAAGTAATTTATAAATAGGAAATTTTTTATAATTAATATATATTTAAATTAATAACTATATATAAAAACTTTTATAAATTTAAAATATAAATGTTATATTATTATTAGCGAAAATATAATAAAACGTCTAAAATTATTATATATATCTATTCGGGAAAAAACGGTAAAAAAAGCTACTCGCAAAAAAAAATTAAACGTTTTAGGTATAATTTATAAAATAACTTATATAAAGGCTAATTTTAATAGATATAAGTTAAAAATATTTATATATATTATATTAGGGCTAAATTACTTTATAATATTAAAAAAGCCTTAAATAAAATATAACCGGATAATATATATAACGTATAAATATATATTATATATAAAAATTACCGGAAATCTAAAAATATAAAAAAAAAACACTCCCTAAAAATTATAAAAGTCTGCGAAACTCGGGAAACGCTTTATATTAATATAATATATTTCGTAAAAAAAATAAAAAAAGCTCGGAAATAAAAAAAGCTAGAAAAATAAATAATAACCTAATAAACGGCTATATTTACTGTTATATTAATAGATATTAATAAAGTTTTAGCGCTTAAAAAAAAACTAACGTTCGAGAGAATTTCCCTTTTTAGTTAAAAAACTAAAAATAGTTATTTGAGGAAAAAAAAAGCAAAAATCTTTTGCCGTACTACCTAAAAGCCGATTATAAAATTAATTTAAACTGTAATAAAGCGGGTAAAAAATTATTTACCTTTTAAAAACTATTATATAATATATCCCGGAAAAAATTATTAGCGTTATAGAAAATATTAATTAAGCTATTAAATAAAAGATATATTTACGCGAATAGCTTATCCGTAAAAGCTTTTATATTTTTTGTCCGGAAATTAAATAACGGACTCTGTTTTTATTATAATTATAAAATACTAAATAATATTATTTAACGGAATTAGTACCCGTTTCCGCTTATATAAAAAACGCTTAAAACTTTTTCTGGAATAAAATAGTTTTTTAAAATAAATATTAAATCGGCTTTTTATAAAATTAAAATTAAGGAGAGAAATAAATAAAAAACGGCTTTTTGTATTTACTTTAAGCTATTTAAATAACTCGTAACCCTTTTCGGCTTAATAAATATTCCCGTAATATTTTAACGTTATATAAACGGTACATTAAAAGAATATTTAGACATTTTTTATTTAATATATATAAACGATATATTAATTTATTTTTTTAAAATAAAAAAAAATTATATCGATAAAATAAAAAAGGTATTAAAATATTTAGAAATAGTAGGTTTAAATTTAAATATAAATAAATATAAATTTACCGTAACTATTACGAAATATTTAAGATTTATTATCGAAATAAAAAAGGGGGTTTATATAAATCCGGCTAAGGTATAAATAATTAGGAAATAAAAGCCTTTTAAAACGCTTAAAAAAGTCCGCAATTTTTTAAAATTTGCGAATTTCTACCGGGATTTTATTAAAAACTATATAGATTTTATTACCTCTTTATCGGCATTTATAAAAAAGAGGGTACTGTTTTAATAAAGGCTTTCGGAAAATCTAACGTTTGAAAACTTTAAATAAGCGTTTTTAAAAAAACCGGCTTTAATATAATAAAACCCCGAACGAGAAATAATAATTGAAACAAACTATTTAAAATAGGCTTATAAAAAATATTTATTATAATATAATAAGCGAAAGATCTTATTACCTGTAATTTATTATTTCAAGCATTTAATTCCGGCAAAAATTAATTATAAAATTTATAATAAAAAACTGTTAATAATTATAAACTACTTATAAATATAAAACGCGAAATTATAAAATATAGCTTTAATATTTATAATTTTATTTAATTATAAAAATTTAAAATATTTTATAATTTCTAAAAAACTTTCCGAGCGATAAATATATTAATTAAAAGAATTAATACGTTTTAATTTCCGATTGGAATTTTATATTAGGCGCTTAAATATTAGACCCGACGTTTTTTTATAGCGTAAATAAAACTTACTATAAGAAATATAAAACAAAAAATATAAAGAACGGGAATTTTAATTATTATAAAAAAAATAGTTATTTTATATATAATTTAAAAAATATAAATAAACAGAAACTATTAAAATAAAATATATTTAAATATATATAATATATTCTAAAAAATAAAGAAATTTTTAAATATAAAAATCTATAATTACTATAAGATATAAAGGTAATAAAAAACCCGAATTACGCGTAAATAATAAAAGCAGTAACCTAAAAAAACCGAGTGTTTCTTAAAAACTTAAATATAAAAGTATTATTATTAAAATATAATATCGATAATAAAAGTCGATTATATTTCTGCAAATATATTTAAATCTTTAATTAAAAACCGCTCTGTATTACCTTAATATAAAATACCTATAACTTATACCTAATAAAGTACCCGGAAAAAGAGAATATACTAATAATACTTTCGAGAACGTTTTATTAGCCTAAAATATCGGCGTTTGTAAAACGCTTTTATAAAAATTGCGATATTTATAAAAAAAAACGGTATAACGTAACTAAAAAAAAACTTCTAAAACTGTTACTTATCTCGGATTAATTTTATAATAAATTATTTATCGATTTTATAATTAACTTACTAATTATTTTTAAATAAAACTTTATTTTTATAATAGTAATTTTTAATCGATTAAAAAAATAAGTTATATTAAAAGCTATAATTTTAATAAAAATAAAAATATATACCGAATAGTTCGTAAATTATTATTAAAAATATTACAGTTTTTTTTATATTATAACTAATAATAAAAAATCTAATTAAATAAAGCGGTTTTAGAAATAACTTTACTTATTAATAGAAATAAAATAGCGTTTATTAATTACGTTTTATCTAAAAACCGATAAAGCTATTAAATAAATAAACTAGAAAGTATTAATATATTTTCGAACGTTTATATTATATATTTAATTCGAATAAAGCTTATTATTACCGGAAGTAATACTTGTAATTAATAACCGAAATACTATTATAATAAAGCTAAATTCTTTTTTTATACTTTATAAATATTATATAAAACTTATTCTAGTAATAAAATATATCCCGGGACTTATTTTTAAACTGTATATACGGGTAAAAATTTTTATCTAACGTTTAAAAAAAGTAATAAAATTTATATAAGCCGTAATAATAATTACGTAATAATAATAAAAAAATGCAACTAATAAATAATAATTTTTTATAAAATAATTCTAAATAAAAAATAAAATATAATTAACGCTTAAAAATATTTCTATACTTTAATTTTTATAAAAGCTAGTATAGTTATATATTAAATATAAAATAACGTATATTATTAGCCTCTAAATTATAAAATTAAATATACCGAAAAAAATATATAACCGGTTTTATATCGAATTTATTTATTACGTAAAAAATAATCCCTTACTTTTTTAAAAAAACGAAAATATATAATTTCCCCTTATAATTAGTAAAAAAAGAAAAGAAAAAATAAAATAACAAATAAAAGAGATTATTTGAATAATTATTAAGCGGAAAAGGCGAAAAGAAATTAAATAAGTATTAATAAAGTAAGTAAGTTATACAGCTTTAATATAAGAACCGCTCGAAAACTTAAAAAATACCGAAATAATAAACCGTTTTAAAAAAAATTACGGTAATATAAAAACGAATAATAGGCTTAAAAAAATTAATATAAAAAAAAACAAAAGCTACGCTCGCGCGGCGTTCGTAAAATTAATAAGTTATTAATAAAATATAAAAACGAGAGAATATAAATAAAACAAAAAAATATTACGGGAAATTATAAATCTTTTATTATTATAAGTAATGTAAACGTTACTCCCGAATAAATAATAAATAACCCTTTTTATTTACGTAATTTTTTAATAAACCGATAATTAGAACTATTATAAAACAGACCGAAAAATATAATAAATCTAACCGAGCGGCGTATTTATATTAGCCGGAAACTAATAGTTTAACTCGTTTTTTTTATTATTTTCCTTTTTTTTATCTATATTTATTACTTCCTTTTTTACTTCCACGAAAAGAAATTTAAAAAAGCGGCTATAGTTACGGCAAGAAATATTAACGGAAATAAAAAAAACGCGCGAGCAAGCGTTATATAAGCCGTATTTAAGCAAAAAGTTTATAATAATAATAGAAATAGGTAAAATAAGCTAAAAAAAAAAACCGGAAACAAAAATATGTATATAAACGGCAGGCCCGGCATTATTTATTATAAGGTACGTAATAGTTATAATATCGCTAATATTATTAGCTGTTATAAAATATACGCCTATAAAAGACAGGGCTTAGGATTTGACTATATTACTAATAAAATTATTAACATAAGGAGGAAAAAAAAAGAAAAAAACAAGCCTAATAAAGCCTACTAGAAATTATTATATACGTAAAGTAAAATAGCTTAATTATTTAGGTAATTATAGCGTTTATATACCCTACCTAATCCTAATTTTAACCCTAGTTTTAATTAGTCCCGATTCGGCCGTAACATTACCCCCCCGTCAGAAAAAATTCGTCCGCAAATTTCGGTAAAAACAAAAATTAAGCTGCTACAAGCTAGGCTCGAATTATTAACCGCTTTTTAGGCAAAAAAAAAATGCCCTTAGATTTATATTAAATTATTACGTAACCGGGCTCTTAATCCGGGATATAGCGGCCGCATTTCATATAATTATTATAA
Organism: Whalleya microplaca; assembly: GCA_022497155.1. Lineage (NCBI taxonomy): Eukaryota > Fungi > Ascomycota > Sordariomycetes > Xylariales > Xylariaceae > Whalleya > Whalleya microplaca. The sequence goes on from MU385717.1 coordinate 11,668, forward strand.
ATTAATTTATTAATACTACTTATATTTACGTTTTCTTAAGCCGTCTTTTTCCTTTACATATTTTTATTACTTAAAATATAGCCGGCGCATTATTATCGTTATATAAAAGGTCGAAAATGTCGGTCGCGGCCGCCTTTTCCTACATTTTTAGACATAAGGAAAAGCTTATAGCGCTAGGATATTTAATATAATAATTACGCAACTTTAGCAAAAAATTTTTAAATAATTCGGCGTTATATTACGTAAGGTCAGGGTTTTATTTACGCCATTAAACCTAATATTATAATCGCTTATAATACATTTGTAACGCCGTTACTTTTTCTACTTCCCATTTCTTTTTTTAAAACGCGGGATTAATTACTTCGCTTTCCGGGTTTTTTATAGCCTAATTTAGCAAAAAATTATTAAAATATAACTTTAATCGATCTACCGGAAATATATCTATACTTTTCCAATTATCCGGCACCTTTAGCCTATAAAAATAGTTTACTTTTTCTAATATGCGGTAATATAATCGCGTAAAAAAAAATCTAATTTATTATTTAAGCGGTCTATAAACTAAAACTTCTTAATAATAAATACTCGGCTTCTAATATCAAAATCCGGTTCGCAATAATATTTATTTATTTAATTAATTATACATTATTAACTAACAGCTATAAACTTCCGGGTAATATTATAATACTCTTTAATAATATTTACTATAACTTAAGCTTTTTTTCTTAATAGCTTTTTCTGGGAAGTTGTATTTTAAAAATTAATTATTCGGTTTATCTAATCGAAATATAGCGGTATAAAAAATTTTATTTCTACTTTATAAAATAATAAACCGGTCGAATTATATAGTAAACTTACTTATACCGCGTCCATAACAGGAATTATTTTTAACCAGTTATTTTAGTAATAATTTATATATAGCTATAATTATTAATTAATAAACTAATTAATATTTTCTATTTAACCTGCCGTTTAAAAATGCCCTAACGATAATAGTTTTTAATTAACGCCGAAAATTTTAAAAATTTTATTAATAAAGTCAGACATAAATTATAAACTATAATTACTAATTACTAATTACGGTAAACCGAATACGCGGTAAGGGCTTTTATAATATATAAATACAATATCTTTATTTATAACTTCCCTAATATAGGGGATATTTTAAACGCGTTTACTTAGTTTATTAATTATAATATATAAATTATTAAACCCGTATCGGTCCGGAAATATAGATTTAAAATTTATTACGATATATTGCCAACTATATAACGGGACAGGTAGCGGGTATAATAAACCCGGTATTTTATTTCGGAGTAATTTCAATAATCGGCATATTATATAATTAAATATAAATCGGTCGACGTCCCTACTTATCCCTAATTATTAATATAATAATGCTAACAACTGCCGAATTTTATTACGCCCGGGGTATATTATTATAATGCGGGAGTATATCTTATTTAATATTTTAGTCCGGAAATTATCCGTTCCCGATACTATAAAACAGCTTTTATATAAAATTAAATTACCAGTTATAATTTAGTCGGATCCTTCTTCTATTCTTACTTTAAACTAATAAATCGCGAGCTTAAAGTTTTATTAGTTAAGGCGTAAAATTTTATTTATTAATACTACTTTAAATATTTAAAAAAAAAATATCTATATTATTAAGTATATTAATTTCCGCGACTTATATTCCTAGCGAAATAAAAAGGTTTTCTATATATTTAATAAAAAAAATTTAGATTATATTAATAGCTTTAAATAAAACTATTATACGTTATACCTCTTTTTTTTTTTTTTACGTTTTAAGGTTTTCGGCCTTCCGCAATAAAATATTAGCCACTTTATTTTCCTAACTAGGGCAATAAGTAATAATAAAGTAATATTAAAATAAAAATTCGGACTAAGCGACTTATCTCGCGTTAAAAAGTTTTTTTATACCGAAATATTTTAAAGCCCGATAATTAGTAACGATAATAAATAGCTATATACGCTATAAGCTAATAAACTCGGTATATTAATATTATAAAACTTTAATTATTACTAATAGCTTTTTATTATATATTAAGTAAAATTACTCGGCTTTTTATAATACTTTTAAAAAAAATGCTATGGGATACTATTAGCTATTATTATATTTCTAGTTAAAAACCTTTATTATTATATTATTGTTATAGGGCAGGGGATTACGGGTATTGACAGCAGCTTAGGAGCTACTAGAAGCCCCTTAAAGCCACGTCATAAGGTATTCACAGGGCACTCCATAAGGTATTCACAAGGCATTCCATAGGGCATTTTATAGTGGATTATATACCTGTATTTAGCTGACTTTTTCCCTTATATTTCTTTCACTTTTTTTAAAACAGATATTACTAGATAGTTAGATAGTTATATATATATAGCTCTGGCAGCTAATATACACTTATTTTTGACTTGATATTTTATTTTCGATTTACCTTAATACCTTGTCCTAAGACATTTAGCTTTTCCGGATAGGCCTTAATTTTTTTGCCTTTTAATTAATCGAGTAAAACAGTCTTTTTTAAAGTACCATAAGTTACGGAGGCATAAAATTCACTAGTAATAACTACTTGAAGTATATTTTATACTGTCGAGCTTACTTTATTTTTATCCGATAAATTACACGCGGATTATTTTATTTCGTCCGATAATTACTTGTCTTTTATATAAATTAAATTAAGCTATATGTTAGATCGATAGCTAGCTGCTCTTATTTATATATTATATTTACGTTACTTATTACCCACGATTTACGAATTTTCTTTTTTTTATATACTAGGATATTAGGAATATAAAGCGCGATAATACTAGAGATACTAAACCGTATGTTTTTATATATAAACCTGTCTATTTTTATATAAGTAACAGTAATAAGCTGATTGTGCTTAATATGTGGCTAAATGCAGCCAGCTATTAACACGTATACAATTTATATAGACGATAATATCGGATGATATTTTTTTACACACCTTAATATATCTTATCACTTGAATGTCACCTTTAGCAGCAAGGGAGGCTGTTAGCTGCTGCTGCTACTGCTGATAACTGTGGCTAGCTAACCTGCTGTCACCTACTGTCACCTGCTAGGGAGGCTTATAGGGAGGTCACCTGACCTGACCTGCTACTGCTGATAGCTGTGGCTATCTAACCTGTTGAAAGCTGTGGCTAGCTATGGCTAGCTGACCTGTTAAAAGCCGTGGCTAGCTGTGGCTAGCTAACCTGTTATCACCTGCTGTCACCTGACTTGCTGCTAATTTACTATAAGCTATGGCCACCTGACCTAACCTGCTGCTGCTGCTACTAATAGCTGTGGCTATTTGACCTGTTACCTTAAGGTCCCTGGGGTGAAAATTTTTTTTTTCGGATCTGAAGGTTAGGCATTCAAGTGTGGGGCGTGTTTTCATTTTTTATTTTATTTTTTTTTTTTTTGATTTTTCAGCTACGTGAACGCTAGCTGAAAAATCAGGGAGGAATGTTATAAGGCAGGGGATTACGGGTATTAATAGCAGCTTAAGAGCCACTAGAAGCCCCTTAAAGCCACGTCACAAGGTATTTATAAAGCACTTCACAAGGTATTTATAAAGCACTCCATAAGGCATTTTACAATGAATTATATACCTATATTTAGCTGACTTTTTCCCTCACATCTCTTTCACTTTTTTTAAAACAGATATCACTAAATAATTAAATAGTCATATATATATAGCTTTAGCAGCTAATATACACTTATTTTTAACTTAATATCTCACTTTTAATTCACCTTAACACCTTATCTTAAGACATTATCGAAAGAGTTAATCTTTAATCGTATTTCCTTATTAAATAAAAAATACGCCAAAATTAAAGCGTCTAATAATCGGGCCTTTAATTCGTTAAATATTATTATGTAATTTTTATTCTAAAACTATACTTATTTTTTATAAATTAAATTAATTAATAATTATATTATACGTCTGTATTTTTTTATAAATTTGCAGTAAAAATTATAAAAGCCTAAAAATAACTATATATTTTTAACGGTAAGAAAAATTTTCTAAATATATACCGCTTTAATTTTTTAAAAGTTTATTTCGATACTATTTATCCCAATAATAAATCCGAAAAATTTAGTTTTAATAATATAAAATTCGCATTTATTTAAGTCTGCCTACAGTTTAACGGCGCGAAATTTATTTAAAATTTTTTTTACGTATTAGATATATTATTTCTCGTTTTTTAAAAATATAATAATATTATTAATATAGGCGCTATAAAAATTATCTAGGTATTTTATTAACGCGTTATTAATATATTATTAAAACGTAAAAGGTTTATTAATTAGCCTAAATAATAAAACTTTATATCGGAAAATGCTATACTGTATTTTAAAAATTATAAGGTCCTTATATTTAAAATATATACGGATTTTATAAAAAGCCTACCTAATATCGATTTTCATAAAAATTTTAGCTTTTTTAAAGCGGGATAAGGTTTTTTTAATAAACGGAAAAAGGTAGCGATCCTTTTTAGTAATAATATTTAAGCGCCGATAATCGATATAAAATTAAAGCCCTTTATTAGGCTTAAGGATAAAAAATATTAGTGCCGCTTATAAAGTATTATTAAATTCGATAAATCTTTTCTGTAAATTTTCCGTTAGGTATTTCTTATAAGCTTTTAATTTTTCGAAAGATATTTTATATAAGAGACTATAACTTAAATCTTTTAGTCGGGTACTGTTTTCCAAGTCAATCTGGTAGTTAATAAGGCAGTTTGGCGCAAATTTATCGGATCGAACCTTATTAAAAATATCGAAATATTTACAATAATGCTTTAGTACAACTTCCTAAACCTTCCGGCGAAATTCTTTTATATCTTTATTTAATAGTTATAACTTACGTTTTTTTGCTTAAATAAACTTGTCTATTTTATAAATATTAATTTTATATACGGTTAAATTAAATAATCTAACTATATATATAAATATATTACTATTTATAACCGCTATATTAATATACTTCTTATATTAAATAATATTCCGGCATAAATAGTAAAAGCCTTTTTAGTCCCTTAATTATTTCTTTACGGATTACGCGCGGTTACGCTTTTTAGAGTTATCGGTTTTAAATATCTTATTTAATTAAAAGTATGCTAGCGCCTATAAAACCGATACTTAAGAACGTATACTTAAAAACATTCTTTTATTTTTTATATTAAAAGGTCGTTATAAAATATAATATTTATGATATATAACTAAATACGTATCGGCAAAAGTTTTCTTTTTTTTTTTATATAACCGTAATAATATAATTTCGGCTTTTAGCTCGGCTATATGCCGTAACATATATATTTCCTTAATATCCTTCCAGATATTTAAAGGTATTTTACCTTATTAAATTAAGATAAAATATTTATTAAGAACTTCCTTTACTTTTATTAGTTTTAGCTTTAGTAGTGTTTTTAGGAGACAAACCTCTCCTTTTTTCCTTCTTATTAATTGCCGTTAGTTTTTTTTATTTAGTAATTTCTTTTAACGATCGGTATCCCTTTAAAAATCGGGATTTCGAACTAAAAAGCTAGTTTTATTTATATATATATCTATATAAGGAAATATATCAGGTCCTTATTTATCCGGGAATAGTAATTTCCGATTAGCTACGTTAATTAGTAATTCGTAAATCTCGAAAAACTTCTGACCTAAAATTACTTCGTATTTTATATTAATAATTAATATAAAGACATATTTTACTTTATATTTTTAAATCTATAAATTTAATATTAAGGCTATATTTATTATTTAGGTAGCTTTATTATTATACCTATTTATTAATCCGGGTATAAAGTTAGTAATAACTTTAGGTTATAAATATTTTATTACTTTTTTAGCAAACGAAATATTTATAAAAATATAGCTACTGGCCCCGATATTTTTTAAAGCATTATATATAGTTAAAAATAATCTATTAAGCTCGAAAATATATATTATATATAAAGCTTTTCTTCCGAAATAATGTAAAAAGAAATTAAAAAATATTACCTCCGCTAATTCCTATATATTATAAAAAATTCTATTCCCTAAAAAAGGTTTAAAGTTCCCTAAAGTTAATTTTTTAGTTCTTTTTTTATAAATAACGTCTCCCGGTTAAACTCGGTTACGGAAAAGTGCTTTTTTAAAATAATATTAATATATACTTGCTTATTAATTGCGCTAGAACAGGAAGTATTTAATAAGCAATCGCGCGTGTTATAACCTTATTACTTATAATTAAAGTAACGGTTTTCCGTAATTAAATAGGTTATTTTTTCCCGCGTAAGGTTATATCGTTAAAGTATTAATAACCGTAAGCTTTAATTTTAGTTATCGCGTTTAATACTTCTTTTTTATTTTTTTTTATTTTTACCGTAATTACTATAATTACTATCGGTTCGGGAACTTCCGGTAGCAAAAGAAGCTACTTTTACTTTATTTCGTAAGGCTTACGAGTACGTTAAAGCAATATTTAATTTATAATAAACGAAAGTATTAAAGTCTACTAACGGATTGTTATAAGCAATTGTTATAACAATTTATATATTAGTATTAAGCTTACGCTTAAACTCCGCCTTTTATTTACCCTTAGGCTTATAAATTTATTTTGCTAGTTATATAAATTTATTTTTAAATTCCTTATAGTCGGGTATTTTAGTTATATTAAGGGCGTAATATTTATTAATAACCTTTTTTTTTATTATAATTATAGTATTTTTCCTATAGGTAAAATATTAATTATTAGGAATTAATAATATAATCCGGGTATAAGTTTTTTAAAAAAAGTTGCAGGTTTTTTAATATATCTTTATTTAAACGGCTTTTTATATATATTATATAAGTTTTATCGTTCTCGAAATAATTAACGTTTACCTTTAATTTATTAGTAACTTATTAATACTAAACTTTAAAAAATACTTTATTTTATTTTACGTTATTATAAAAGATAGGTACTAATTTAATTTTTATATTACGATAGGTACTTTTTTCTAATACCGTAAATTAATTTATAATATTACCTAAAGTCTGGTTACGTTAGTTACGCGAGATAATAAAGTTTTAAAAAAGGTTGGTACGAAATATAGGATTTTAAGCTAAAAAAAAAACGCTATAGTATTTATGCGGTTTTATAATTTTATTAAAATAGCTTATAAATTATATACTTCCCGGTTACGTTTCTTTAAAATAGCTAACACTTTTTATAATTCCGTATCGGCTTTTTATAATTCTTTTATATTAACTTAATTTATACGACCGAAATAATAGATCTAATTAACGGCAATTTCTAAATTATTATTTAGGCCTAATATAATAGCGTATAATTGCCCCATTTATTCCTTAAAAATAACTATTAGTAAAATTTTAAGCTTTATTTCGCGAAATATAATAATTAGGTTTTTTGCGGCATATTTAGCAAAGTTATTTTCGGCTATTAGTTTATTATAACTTAGCTAAGCCTACTTGCTATCGTTCGTTATTAAAAAGAAAAATATATATAGTTTTCTCGCGCAAGCATTTTATAAAATTATATATCCGTTAAACTTTTTTTATAAGTTTATAGTTACTTTACCGGAAGTTTTTTAGTAGCGAATTTACAAAACCTCGTTATTAAGGTTTAGTTCTTAATAATTTACATATATAGGTTTTTTTTTTATAAAAAGTTTTTTTTCGCTTTTATTTTCTTTTTTTTCTCCCCGCTAAAAAGTAATTTTTTCGGGCGGCTAAAAATGCTTAGTTACAATTAAAAATCGTCGATAATAAAGTATTTTCGGGACTTTATTAGCTTTTGCCTAAAATCGATTTAGGTTATTTAAATCGAATCTAACTTTTTTTTTAGCTATATCCTTAATAGCTTAGCGCTCGGCAAAACGCGTCTCGCGATTTTTAATCCGGGTTAATATTATCGCTTAATATTATTATTATTACTCGTTATTCGTTATTTCGTAATTTTATATTTAATCGTATGTATACTTTTATTAGGTTGGGATATTATAAGGCTTTCCTAAATAATAAAATAATATTAATAATTATGTTACGGGATATACGCTTACGAAAAATAAGGCTTAAGATTTGACTATATTACTAATAAAATTATCAATATAGGGAGGAAAAAAAAAGAAAGAAATAAGCCTAATAAGGCCTGCTAGAAATTACTATATACGTAAGGTAAAATAGCTTAGTTATCTGGGTGATTATAGCGTTTATATACCCCACTTAATCTTAATCCTAACCCTAGTCCTAACTAGTCCCGATTCGGCTATAACATTAGCGATACGCTCGAGCGGGTAAATAACCTCCCTAAACGCGACTATAAACTGCTTTTATATAATATATAAATTAAAGAAAATTACAGAAAAATAAAATAAAAATTTATATATTATTTTTATTGTGAGGCTAATGGATGTAATGAAGCTTGTCCCATTAATTAATGATGAGTCCCGAAAGGACTTATATATATAGCTATAGCTAAGGCTTAACTAAGGCCTAACACTTATTATTATTAAATCCCAGCCCGGCTTAAGGCTATAACGCTTACTTTAATACGCTTAAAATATATAGCGGCGTTAATAATATATTACGCCCGCGTTCCGGCCGACTTTTAGGTAGCGATAAAAACTAAATAAAAAAATAAGTAATAGAAATATTATAAAAAAGCAGAAAAAGATAATTTATTAAGGTTCGAGTTATCGTAAATTCGATAAGCTTTTATTAAGGTAATAACGAGAGAGTAAATTTCGATATTTATAAGTAGTTATAAAATAAGGTTAAAAAGCGGTACTCGAACGGAAAAAATAAAAAGTAATTTATAATAAAGCAATTATAGCCTTTAATATATTTTATATAGCGCATATTATAAACAGCTAAATATAGTTAATACTATACTTAAAATACTTTAAAATTAAAAAAAAAAAACTTATAAGTTTAATCGGAACAAAAAGCAGAAAGGTTTCGGGCTATACGGCCGATATAAAGGCAGCACGGGACACGATATATAAAAAAAAAAAGCCGCAAAAATAACGCGAATGGGCAGCCTATTAAAAGCGGCAAAGCCGGAAGAAAAATAAAACAAAAATATAACGGCGGCAGCAAAAGCGAGAACAGATAAAAATAGCGGCAAACGGGAAAAAACGCGCTATAAAAATACTATAAAAAAGTATATTAATAACTTAAATAATAAAAAAAAAATTAAAAAATTAAAAAATTAAAAAATTAAAAAATTAAAAAATTAGAAAATTAAAAGATTAAAAAATAAAAAAATAAAATAAACAGTTAGGGAGATAAATCTTTACTTATAAATAACCTAAAAAAAAAAAAAGAATTTCGAAAAAAAAGCCCGGGATATTTAAGCGACCTTAAGAAAGGATTAATCGCGCGGCTAATTATAAAAATTAATTACATATTATATTAGTTATATATATAAGCTAATTAAAAGCGGGAATCGACTTATTAATTTAAAAATAAATTTAACTACCGAATAAAAAACTAATTAAAAGCGGAAATCGAGCTTTAATTTTACGCGCGTTTACTTTATACTCGATTAGCTAATAATAATATAAAATTAAAAACCTTTATAGCAAAAAAATTCTTTTATAAAAGCACCTTTTCATTACCTTTTAAACCGGCTTTAATTAATAATAAAATAAATAATCAGTAGCTAAAAAAGCCGATAATTAATAAAAATTTATATATATTTTACACTCGGGCATAAAAAACGCGATACGATCGCGTAAAAAGTAAAGGGGAGGATAATATAATAGGCTATGCCGTAATAGGAAATATCGGCGATTATAAGCCGATATAATAGCATAACTTTCGAAAGCTAGTATAAATACTCTCGAGCTATGCTAATATACCTTCTTGATTTTCTTTTCTTCTTTAGTTAAAAAATAAACACTCATTTGGCATCACAAAATTACATCTTAACGTGACGGCCTTTCATAAATTAAAAAATCAAGAAAAAATATAATAAAGCAAAGGGATTACGGGTATTAATAATAGTTTAAAAGCCATTAAAAGCCCCCTAAAGCCACATTATAAAACACTTTATAAAGTATTTATAAAACACTTTATAAGGTATTTATAAAGCACTTTATAAAGTAATTTACAGTGAATTATATACTTATATTTAATTAACTTTTTCCTTTATATTTTCTTTACTTTTTTATAATAAATATTATTAGTTAATTATATAAATAACTTTAATAACTATATACACTCATTTTTAGCTTAATATATTTCACTTTTTATTTATTTTAACACTTTATTTTAAGACATTATATAAGCCGAAAGTAATAATATTTATTTTATAATTTATTTTTATTTTATTAACGTCGAAAAAGTTTAAGTTAAATAATAAATTTAATTTTAGCTTATTAATAAATTACGTTAAATATAAAAACTTTATTAGCCGTTTTATATTGTTTTTTTTACTTTCGATTATAAATAAAAAAAAGGCTTATTTTTATAGGTTAATTTATCCGCTAATACCGTTAATTATAATAAATTTTTTAATTATTATTATGGCATAAAGATTAAGTGTAGGATTTAAGGTGTGGTTTATGCGCTTTACGTAATTATAGCTTAAAACCTCACACTTAACATGTATAGTAAATTTTTAACCGACTTTTTAGCTTAAATTCTTTTTTTTTCTTTATTTTAATATTATATAAAATACATAAAAATTAAGTCGCTAAGCCACTTTAACCCTTATAACACGTGACATTTATAATTACGATATTATTAGTTTTTTTAAATAGTTATTTTTTATTTATTATAAACCGGGAATAATTAATATTATTATAAATAGTAATTAAGTTTTTGCTTTTTTTAAACATTATATTTATTATTAAATAAATATAGCTTTTTATTAAGGCGCCGTTTTTTTTATTAAAATAAATGTTACGGGGCTTAATAATAAATGGCGTAAAAAGGTTATTAAAGTTAAAAATTTTGCCGGGGTAATTTTTATTATTATTAAATAACGAGGTAATAAATAGTTTTATATTATTATTTTTTAATTATATAATAATAAAAGCTTTATCGATAATATTTTTTATTTAAATAAATAAGGGGCATATTTTAATTAAAAGTGTTAATATATATATTAAATATTATAAATAAAAAATGCAGAATTATTTTTATATAATTTATTATAATATTAATAAGTTAATATATTAAGTGTTTTAATTACTTTATTTTAAGCACGGCGAAAATAAATATAATTATTTTTATTAAAAACTATTTAATTATTATATATAATAAAAGCTTTTTTCTCGCTTTTTTAATAACTTTATTATTATAATAATAACTATTATTATATAGCTATTATTTTTAATCTGCTAGTTTTTTATTATTAAAATTTAAAAAAATCTCGTTTTTAATTTCGATATAAGTATATTTTAATAGTCCTAGCTTATATTATCGATAGTATTAATAAATATACGGGCGAAAAAAGCGATAAAAGTTAAATTCTCGTTTAGCGTATTTTTAGCCGAAACTTTATTTACGGAATAATCCTTTAATTTAATAATGTTTACGGCTATAAAATTCTCGACCGCGGTTTTAAGATTTTTAGCTATACCGTTTATAGCCGGATTTATAATAACCTAATACATATAATATACGGGTGTATTAATTTAATCTGTGTTAGGAAAAAGGAAGGAAGGACCTTTCTTAACTAGCTACTGCTATGCCACATATAGCTAGGCTAGCTTATTTTATCTTATCTTATTTTACATGGTCCGTGCATATGCCCCCCGGGGCAACACGCATTATAACCTCCGCGATAGTTATTTCCGGATTTATATCTTAAGGTATAATTAATTAATTAATTAACGTACTCCGAGCTAGCTTTATTTTTTATAATAATATATGCCGTATTAGCTATAATTAGTTTCTATTTTAAAGGTGTTTTTATAAACCTTAGGATTTTATTTAAAGTTATTAAAATAAACGTTACCGGTTATATAATAAAATTTTTTTATTTAATAAATAATAATTCGTTTTATAAAATCTTTTTTTTCTTTTTAATCTAAAATAAAAAGGTATTAATTAATATGCTAATAATAAAACTGTTTATATTTTTTTTAAAATAAAATAAAAGCTATTTTATATTTAAAAAAAGTATTAAATATTTTTATTTATATTAAAGGCTTTAATATAATAAATAATATATATAGCTTATATATAAATAAATATATTAATTAAAACGGAAGTTTTCGAATATTTAATTTTATCGGATTAAAATTATTTAAAGGCATTTGTTATTTTAATCTTAAATTTCTCGTATATTATATTAAGACAGGGTGTTAAAGTGAAGCGAAAGTGAGATATTAGGTTAAAAATGAGTGTATATAGCTATTAAAGCTATATGTGTGTGTTTATTTTACTATTTTATAAGGTAAATGTGAGGGAAAAAATCAGCTAAATATAGGTATATAATTTACTATAAATTGTTTTATAAAGTGCCTTATAAATACCTTATGAAATGCTTTATAACGTGGCTTTAAGGGGCTTTTAGTGACTTTTAAGCTGCTGTTAATACCTGTAATCCCCTGCCCCATTACATTCCTCCCTAATTTTTCAGCTAGCGTTCACGCAGCTGAAAAATTAAAAAAAAAAAAATGAAAACACGCCCCACACTTAAATGCCTAACTTTTAAATCTAAAAAAAAAAAAATTTTCACCCCAGGGACCTTAAGGTAATAAGTTAAATAGCCACAGCTATTAGTAGCAGCAGGTCAGGTCAAGTGACCTCCTTATAAGCCTCCCTAGCAGCTGATAGCAGGTGACAGCAGGTCAGCAGGTGATAACAGGTCAACAGGTGACAGTAGGTCAGCTAGCCATAGCTATTAGCAGCAGCAGCAGGTCAAGTGACAACAGGTCAGCTAGCCACAGCTATTAGCAGCAGCAGGTTAGGTTAGGTGACCTCCCTGTAAGCCTCCCTAACAGCTGACAGCAGGTCAGCAGGTGACAGCAGGTCAGCAGGTGACAGTAGGTTAGCTAGCCACAGCTATTAGCAGCAGCAACAGCAGCAGCAACTAATAGCCTCCCTTGCTACTAAAGGCCTCCCTTATTACTAAAGGTGACATTTAAGTGATGTGGTGTATTAAGGTGTATAAAGGTGTTATCCGATATTATTATCTATATAAATTATATATATATTAATAGCTAGCTATATTTAGCCATATATTAATAATATAATTAGCTTATTATTATTACTTATATAAAAATAGATAAGTTTATATATAAAAATATACGGTTTAATATCTCTAGTATTATTACGCTTTATATTTTTAATGTTTTATATAAAAAAAGAAAATTCGTAAATTATAAGTAATAAATAACGTAAATATAATATAAATAAAAGCAGCTAATTAGCTATCGATCGAGTATATAGCTTGGTTCGATTTATATAAAAAATAAATGGCTATCGGACGAAATAAAATAATTTATATGTAATTTATCGGATAAAAATAAAGTAAGCTTAATAGTAAATATACTTTAAGTAGTTATTACTAGTGAATTTTATGCTTTTATAACTTATAATATAATAAAAAAAACTGTTTTACTCAATTAATTAAAAAGTAAAAAAGTTAAAGCTTATCCGGGAGTAAGTTAAATGTGTTAAAATAAGGTGTTAAAGTAAAGCGAAAGTAAAATATCAAGTTAAAAATAAATATATATAGCTATTAAAGCTATATATATATATTTATTTTATTATTTTATAAGGTAAATATAAAAAAAAAGGTCAGCTAAATACAGGTATATAATTTACTATAAATTGTCTTATAAAGTGCTTTATAAATACCTTATAAAATGCCTTATAAATACTTTATAAAATGCCTTATAACGTGGCTTTAAGGGGCTTTTAATAACTCCTAAACTGTTATTAATACTTGTAATCCCCTGCCTTATTACAATATTTTAGTTAATATAAATTTTAAATCGTTTTATATAAGTGTTTTATATAGCTTATTTAATTATGCGGACTATTATATCTAGGCGTTTTTATAAAAAAAGCGGGAAAGTTTTTTTTAATATATTTTTTTTATATTTATTTTAAGCTATTTTATTAATTATGTTAATAAATTAATAAAAATTTTGCTAATAAATATTTTAACTAATTATAATATTATCGTTACCTTTAAAACTTTCGTTTATATTAAATTAAAAAAACCGATATATTAAAGTTTTTAACCGAATAAAATAAATCTAATATTATTATTTTATATTATAGCTAATATAACATTGCTAATTTTAGCTAAAATATTTATTATAAGACTGCTCCTAATAGCGAGATTAAAAGTAGCAATATATTCGGCGATTTTTCGCTCCGAGTTTTAGTTATTTTATTAGTTATTTTAATTGCCTAATATATTAGCTAAAATAAAGGTGAAATAAAAAAGGGTTAAATTAATAAATAAATAAAATAAATTTTATAGATATTATAATAAAACTAAATATATAAATATTTTAATTATTAAATTTTAATTTCGCGTTTATAATAACGGCATTAAATAAGGTTTTAGCGGTATAATAAGTATTTTAATAAGCGAATTTAGGTTTTTTTTACGTAAAGATAATATATTAAATATTATATTAAATACTAACGAATTAAGGTTTTATCGGCGAGAAAAAAGGGTTTTTTTTAGCGAACTAAAATTTCGTTTACGGGAAAAAAAAGTCCCGTTTTTTAGCTTTTTTATAATAACTTTTTAGTTATTAAAAAATAATGTAATGAGGCAAGGGGATTACGGGTATTAATAGCAGTTTAAAAGCTATTAAAAGCCCCCTAAAGCCACGTTATAAAGCATTTTATAAGGTATTTATAAAGCATTTCACAGGGCAATTTATAGTGGATTATATACTTATATTTAGCTAACCTTTTTTTTTACATTTACTTTATTAAATAGTTAGATAATTATATATATAAATAGCTTTAATAGTTATATATACTCATTTTTAACTTAATATTTTACTTTTAATTTACCCCGATACCTTGTTTTAATATATTTAACTTACTTTCGGATAGGCCTTAATTTTCTTGCCTTTTAATTAATCGAGTAAAATAGTTTTTTTTAAAGTATTATAAGTTATAAAGGCATAGAATTTATTAGTAATAGCTACTTAAAATATATCTATTGTTAGACTTATTTTTACACGCGAATTATTTTATTTCGATTTTATCCGATAGTTATTTATTTCTTATATAAATCGAATTAAGTTATATATTCGATTAATAGCTAGCTAGCTACTTTATTTATATATTATATCCATGTTATTTATTACTTATAATTTACGAATTTTCTTTTTTTTATATATTAGGACATTAGGAATATAAAGCGCGATAATATTAGAGACATTAAACCGTATGTTTTTATATATAAACTTGTTTATTTTATATAAATAATGTGACGGCTTAAGGAAAAAAACGGCGCGTGTTAAGTAATAAGTATATATTATTATAAAATTATAAAGTGAGGAGTAAAAGGTTAGTTAATTATTATATAATAGCCTGACTTAAAAAAACCTCCTTACTTAATTACCTAAGCTATTTAATTAAGCATGTGGTTCGGCAGGTTATATATGCGGGGCTTAAGGTATGTTATAGCTTATAAGGCTTTATAACACTTTATAAAGCTTATGCCGTAACATTACCCCCTTAAATTTACTATATATAACAGCTAATAACTGCTAGCTTATAGCGCACCTAATATATATAAAAATTAACCTAATTACCACTACTTTAAAAAGGTGATTTTTCGACTTTATTTACCTTTATATTATGGTATATTAAATTTATATATACCTTAACATTAGCATTAAGTAAATCTGTTAAAATTTTAAAAATCGAGTCTTTTATAAGATTTAATTAATCTATTATATTCTTTTATAACTATTTAATATCAACTATTATAATTAGCTATTATTATTATTATAACTTATTTATTCTTTTAAAACTTAATTTATAACCTCGTTATCGGCAAATAATTTACGAAAGTTCGATTTATATAATAATAACGGGCATTTTATAATATCGTGGGTTATATTATTATAACGCTAACATTATTAAAGACACTTTTTAATACGGCGTTTCTCGTAAGTACTAAATATAGCTATCGGGCTATCGGGAATTTAAAGTGACGTAATTTTAGGTAGCTAAACACCGCTTTTAGAAATATTTTTAAACGTAGCTTTAGTTTTATATACGTGAATAATATTAATAAAGGTATTTATAGCACTGGAATTACGGGGAGCTAAGACATAAAAGCCTAACTACCGGTAAAGCTATAAGATAAATTTGTTATAAATATTCGGTACTAAATCTTTTTTAAGGAGCTTCCGCTTTAGTTTATTATTTACGGCGTGGCGTAAACGGTTAATCCGGTACTTTTTAAAAAGATTTATTTCACTAACCTCCTAGGTTTATCGGTACTACTATATTAAAAAGGTGCAAATAAACTTATTAAGACTTTATATAATAAATCGAAGCTTAGCCGCTACTTATATAACTTTATTTAAATCGGCGTAAATTAACTTTAAGGTATTTAAAATAGTCTAGTAATTTTAAACGCCGCTTTTTTATACATAAGTTATAATAAGGAAAACGATATATTATACTTTAAGCTTAAGACAAGCGTATATATAATAAAACTTAGTTTAAAACAATCTGATTATTTCGCTGTTAATTTTTAATTTGCCGGCGATCTAAAAGATTTATATATTAAAATCGGAAAGGCTTAATAAGGCAAAAAGATTTAAAAAAAACTAATTAAGGACGTAGCTATTTAAATAATAAAATATTATAAGTGGTTTTTATAATACCGAGTTTAAATTTAATAAAAGTTTTATCGGCTTAAAACTATTAAACGTGGCTTTTATAATTAGCTTTTAACGCGCCGACATAAGTATTAAATTTAAAAGTAAGTTTAATATATAAAGCTTAAAAAGCGGCGTTAAGCTTATTCTTACTAATAAAAGCTATTGCCGCTATAAAAAAGGAAAAAAGACGAAATTTTCGGCCTTACGTTTATACGGACTAAGTTAAAAATCGAATAAAAGGGTATTCCTTAAATCGCCGGAAAATTAACGTATCGATTAAGGGAAAAAAAAAAGTATCCGATATATAATATAAATTAAATTGAATTAAATATTAATTATAATAAAATTAACTAAGATTTTAGGCGTATTTTATTATAAAAAAGCTAGCTTATTAAATGTATAAAAGTAACGGCGTAAAAATAAAAAGTAACTAACGGGAGATTTCGCTAATTACGTTAAAAAATCGCTAATTTAACTAGTTATTAATAAACTTAACTAATGATTTTTAAAGTAAAGCTATTAATTATCGGTATATTTCGCTAGCTGTTTAAAAAGTTAAAAAAAAACCTCGCTATTATATAAAAAGGTATAATTAGCTAAGGGTATTATAACATTTAATAAAGGAAATATTAAGCAGCCGATTAAGAAAAAAAAGAATTAATAAGTAACTAATTAACCACATTAATTAAAAAAAGCGCTAAATTAATTTAATGGCGGAATTAATTAAATTTAGCGCTAAAAGACCTTATAATTATATAGCGGCTGAAAAAAAAAGCGGCGCGTATTAAATAATAAGTGTATATTACTATAAAATTATAAAGTAAGGAATAAAAAGTCAGCTAATTACTATATGACAGCCTAACCTAAGAAAACCTCCTCACCTGATTACCTAAACTATCTGACTAAGCATGTAGTTCGGCAGGTCACGTATGCGGGGCCTAGGGTGTGCTGTAGCTTATAGGGCCTTATAGCACCCCACAGGGCCTGTGTTGTGACAGGCAATAGTGACAAGCTGATTGTGCTATTGGTATGTGGCTAAATGTAGCCAGCTATTAATACGTATATAATTTGTATGGACGACGATATCGGATGACACCTTTACACACCTTGATATACCACATCACTTGAATGTCACTTTCAGCAGCAAGGGAGGCTGTCAGCCGCTGCTGCTGCTGCTGCTGCTGATAGCTGTGGCTAGCTGACCTGCTGTCACCTGCTGTCAGCTGCTAGGGAGGCTTATAGGGAGGTCACCTGACCTGACCTGCTGCTGCTGATAGCTGTGGCTATCTGACCTGTTGAAAGCCGTGGCTAGCTGTGGCTAGCTGACCTGTTGAAAGCCGTGGCTAGCTGTGGCTAGCTGACCTGTTACCCTAAGGTCCCTGGGGTGAAAAATTTTTTTTTTCAGATCTGAAGGTCAGGCATTCAAGTGTGGGGCGTGTTTTCATTTTTTTTTTTTTTTTAGATTTTTCAGCTGCGTGGACGCTAGCTGAAAAATCAAGGAGGGATGTAATGGGGCAAGGGGATTACGGGTATTAATAGCAGCTTAAAAGCCACTAAAAGCCCCTTAAAGCCACGTTATTAAACACTTTATAAAGTATTTACAAAGCACTTTATAAGGCAATTTACAGTGGATTATATACCTATATTTAGCTGACCTTTTCTCTCACATTTACCTCATTAAATAATTAAATAATTATATATATAAATAGCTTTAATAGCTATATACATTTATTTTTAACTTAATATTTTACTTTTAATTTACTTTAATGTAATAGCTTAAGGAAAAAGCCGGCGTGTGTTAAATAATAAGTGTATATTACTATAAAATAATAAAGTAAGGAGTAAAAAATTAGCTAATTATTATGTGATAGCTTAATTTAAAAAAACCTTTTTACTTATTTATTTAATTTAACTAACTAATCGAGAGGTTATTAAAAAAGTCACGTGTAAAAGGCTTAATAAAGTGCTTTATAACTATATAATTTATAAAGCTTTATAATATACTTATAAGCTTATGCCGTAATATTACCCCCTTAAATTCACTATATATAATAGCTAATAATTGTTAGCTTATAACGCACCTAGTGTGTATAAAGATTAACTTAATTACTACTGCTTTAAAAAGGTAATTTTTCGACTTTATTTACCTTTATATTATAACACATTAAATTTATATATGCCTTAATATTAGCATTAAATGAACTTGTTAAAATTTTAAAAATCGAGTTTTTTAAAAAAAATTTATTAATTTACTATAGTTTTTTATAACCACTTAATATCGACCACTATAATTAACTGCTATAATAGCTATTACTGCTTTAATTTATTCACCTCCCTAAATCCCTGCCTTTTATTATAAGCCTTAAGGTATTACATAATATCGGAACCGGTGTGATTTTATAATATCTTATATAGTGGCTATATAATAGCAGGTGTCGGGTTATAACAAGAATATTAAACACGCTCGGAGGTTAAATATATTTAAATATATCGGGAATCGCGTTAAAAGTGTCCCAGCATATTAAATTTCGCTATAAAGTGTATTAAACTAACGATCTATCGGATTAAATAAGCTCGGATAACGTTATCGCCGGACTAACATCCGTAATTATTAATTAATAAGGCCGTAAAAAATACAGTATTAGCGTATTAAAAAAGGTTGTCGGATTAAGCTATTAAATAGCTCGATAATAATCGGTCGGCACTTTAAGTACGTAGTTTCGAAGCTATTAATAAAAGTCAAGGTATAAAATGTATATAATTCGCAAAAGAATTTAATAAATTATATTTAAGCCGGCTAAATTACTATAAATGCTTAAATATTAAATAATAAACGTTTGCTTGTTTCGGAAAATAACTAAATTAAACGTTTTTAAGGTAAGATTTATATGTAAATAGTAAGGGATTATTATTACGCGGGGGTAGCTATCGGTTTTATATAAAGCCTTAGCGTTAAAGGGAAAAAAAACGGCTTTAACGTTAAATATTAGTAATAATTTTATATAAAGTTTACTATTAGCTGGTTAAATCTCGGATTTAATTAATCGGATCTCGCTACCGCATAAAAAGGTGTGGCTAATAAGGTAATTTTAAAGGTAACTCGCCGTTTATAAAATAAAACTATATTAAGTCCGGAAAAGTGACCTATTAAACTAAAGGTTTAGCTAGGTCCGGAAGGTATTTTGTCCGCCGCTTACCTAAAATAAAGCTATATCGAACGAAAAAAAAACGGGTGTATCCGATATATAACACGAACTAGATTAAGTACTAATTATAACGGGGTTAATTAAAGTTTAAAACGCGGCTTATTATAAAAAAGCTAGCGTGCTAAATGTATGGAAATAACGGCGTGAGAATAAAAGGTATTTAATAAAAGATTGCTTTAATTACGCCGATTAAAGTAACTAACGGGGGATTACGCCGACCACGTTAAGGTCGCTAACTTAACTAGCTATTAGTGAACTTAACTAACGATTTTTAAAGCAAAGCTATTAGTCGTTAGTACGTTTCGCTAGCTGCCTAAAAAGCTAAAAGGGACCTTGCTATCGCATAAAAAGGTGTGGCTAGTGAGGATATTATAACACTTAATAAAAAAGAAATTAAGCTACCGATCGAGAAAAAGGAGGATTAACGGGTAATTAATTAATTACGCTAAGGAAAAAAGCGCTAAATAAATATAATGACGGAATTAGCTAATTTTAGCGCTAAAAGACTTTATTATTATGTGACGGCTTAAAAAAAAAGCGGCGCGTGCTAAGTAATAAATATATATTATTATAAAATAATAAAGTGAGGAGTAAAAGGTTAACTAATTACTATATAATAGCTTAACCTAAAAAAACCTCCTCACCTGCTTATTTAATCTAGCTAACTAATCGAGAGGTTATTAAGGAAGTCACGTGTAAGGGGCTTAATAGGGTGCCTTATAACTACATAGCTTATAAGGCTTTATAGCACACTTATAAGCTTATGTCGTAACACTAGTTACGGGAGGTACGTACCTGTGTGGTGCACGGACCACCTGTTGCTACGTACTCCCGTATGTCAATCGGCAACGGCACGGCAGAATGGTCACCGCCCGGCGGGGCACCCGGCTTAAGTTTTCTGAGCAATTCCCATAGTCCGAAATAGCTTTCCTCCCCATCTATCTGTAAATATACAATTGGTACCCATACTAGAGTCCTGCCTCTAGCTATAGTAGTCCATACGTGAGTACACTTAATACCCTGTTTTAACATAATAAGTCGGGCTATTTTCGCTTAACTAGATTTACTTATAAAGTTTTTAATAAGTTTTATATTTTTTTTTTCGGAAAATTTTATACGTTATTTTATAAATAGCAATTTATTAAAATTGTTATTAAATTATTAACGATAAAAAAAACGTTTTTCGTTATTTTTATTTATTAATTACGGTAGCTAGGCCGGAATAATTAAATTAATAAGCGAGGGATTTTAAATTTACTATATATAAATATTTACTTCTTAAATTATTACTCGCGTTATATGCGTTTTTAATATTTATTTTTTAACTAGTTTTTTAATTAATTATACCGTAATAAAGTATAAACCTCCGCCGAAATTACTTATCGGTTATTTAAAGGTAATAAAGCAATAAAAGTCTTAATTTTATTAATAATTTTATTATTAAGTTTCGTTACTTAAATTAACCTTTAATTATTTAAAAAAAAGTTTTAAGTTTCGTAATAAAGTTTAACCTGTCTATTAAATATATAAAAGAAAAGGGAATAGCGTTTTTATATTTATAAAAATAGCGGGCTATAAACTTAAAATTAAAGGAATAACGTTTAATTAGTGGCAAAAATGCTAACGATAATATTAAATCGATAATAATACTAAAATATAAGAAAAAAAAAGTATAGTAAAAAAGAAAAAAAACCTAGTAATTTTATCGTTTTAAGGATTTTAGTGTTTTATTAGAGCGGGTTATAATATAAAGGTATAATATAACGGCTAAAGGTTTTATTTATGAAAAAATAGTTTTTATTATCGAATAAATTAAGGTTAACTATTAAATTATTTTAACCGATGTTAACGGGTAAATAATTAACGAAAAACAAGATTTTAATAATTAAGCGATAATTAAAATCGTCCGAAAAAGCCGATTTTTTAATTATATATTACGTGGGCAAATTACGATAACGAAACGCAAGCGTTTCGTTTTTTCGAAAAAAAGGGTTTTTTTAAAATAAAGATAAGGATTAAAAAAAGAACGCGTAAGTGTTACTATTTGTGAGGTTTATATATATATAATTAATAATAACTTAAGCTATATATATATATAAGTGAAGCTATAGCTATATATAAAAAAAGGTGGCTATATTACCTTTTTAGTTATATATTATTATAGCTGCGCTATAAAAAGTGTGTATAACTATATATATACCTAACACCGACTTTTTAACTTAAATTTGTTTTTATTTTAATATTATATAAAAATATATAAAAATTAAGTCGCTAAGCCACTTTAACCTTTATAACACGTGATGAATTTTAAATATTTAAAATTATAATTTCGTTATAATTTAAATGTTAAATCTTTATTTATTTTATAATATACATTATTTTATAATAACTTTTTTTATTTATAATAATATATATTATTATTATAAATTCACTTAATTTTATAACCTAATTAGCTTAATTTTAGCCTAGGGTAATCTGGTAATAAAGTATAAAATTAGTGATACACGGGCCTCGCAGCTAATTAAATAAAGTAAGGTAGCCATTATATTAAAATACCTACGTACTTTTTATAGTTTTAAATCTCTAGCTTTATTATATTATATTAATTAAGTAAAAAGTGTGACTTATCACCACTATAACTAGTTTTTATAACAATTATAGCTAATATATAATTAAGCCACACTTTTTAAAAAGGTACCGGAATATTAAAATCGGAAGCTTAATATTTTTACGCTAACTTATTTAGTATAATGTATTAGGTGCACCACCTATAATTAGGTTAATATATAATTAATGGCAAGCAGCGATTAAGAGTTTTCTCTTTTGCTTTCCTCCTTAATTAGAAAATAAACACTCATTTGGCCTCATCAAATTGCAATCTCTGTGACAGCCTCTTACAATAATTCAATTCAGCTAGTCACGTGTGAGAACACCGATTTGCATGCAGAGGATCCCGGCAGACTGCACTCATGTTTCCGAAAGAACGAGACTTTGATATCGAGACTCGTATTTAATTCAAAGATCCAGTGTGGGCTGATGTTCTCGATTACAATGACGGCTACGCCGTCATTGCCCTCTCTTTGTAAGAGAGATGGGATATCTGAACATTGGAGGACTTCTTAATGACCGAAGCCACATAAGATCGCCCTTATTCCAATAGAACAATCTAAAGAGATTTCTCTTGACTTCTGTTCGAGACTGGCATGGTGAACTCGCTTTCCAATGTCCCTGGAATGTCCTTCTCCGAGAGCATGGCTTCGTTCACTTTGCATCATCGTCAAGACTAAAATGTAGATTTTGTTCCTATGAAAAGTATTCTGGGTGGGTGCATGAAAGGAGAGATCACTCACACGTATACTGCAGGTTGTTTTGAAGTGAGAAATCCAATATAAGAACCATGTAGTGATACACCATCATCGCGGTTTGGCAGCCTGCATAGCTTAATCTAAGCATTGCAATACTTCACTCTACACCTACCTTGCCAATCTGCTCTTACTCTGCTAATGTAGAGAGCTCAACACTTGAATTAACTATGCAGAGCCTTCAGCAATACACACAGCCTCTGATACCTTAGCCGTGCTCGGGTCTAGGCTCTAGAGACATAGTCAGGTCACAAGAAGAATTGTGCTCTCTGTACATTGCTTTTTACAGTTGCTAAACAATTAGATAAAATTGCATACCCTCTCCCATTCCATCCAGCGTGAATGCTATAATTATCTGCAGATGCGCACTCCATACCACGGTTACTTCTGTAACATGACATTACCAGCATTCGTTTGCCACACCACAAGCTCACAATATTTGTCGAATTCATGTCAGTGTCCAAGTGTTATGACGTTATTTCTCCAGGGTCCTCGTTTACTACCGGTATTCGAATCTGCCGTTGCATTGCTTCGCCCACGACAAGATGTTCGATAGAATCTAATGTCGACGCTACATAGGGACTGACCAATTCTGACCGTAGCCACTCAATGTCACCTCTTGGGGGGATCCTATATCAAGAAAGTGTAATATTCGGTAAAATATATTTTCTGGTTGTCGGCATGCCTAGTCGGCCTATATAGATTAGCTGCCATATATATTGATATCTATCATCTTCCACTGACACTGACATTTTATGGACTCAATCAAATGAGTAATACGCGGCACCTAAACTCTATAACCATATACATATCGACAGAGACTCGAAGAAAACTATCGGTGTGTTGAGAATATAAGCAGATTATGAGTATTATTGGGGAAGTAGCATCACTAGAGTCCTTAGGGACAGAGCCCCTACTATATACAGAATTCGAAATGGATATAACGGATATTGGTGAAGATATAGCAATAATGTCACTTGATGCAAGAGTAGACGAGGACTAACTAAAGGTACAAGAGACAACCCCGTTGCAACTGGCGGCACTACATGGGAGGGTGAAACTTAGTGCAAAAACTCATCTCTACAGAGCCGATCCGTTTGTGTAAGGTCTTGTGGGATTTACCGCCCACGATATTGGCAAAATATGAGCAGCGAAGTGGCCTGAACAGACTGCCTACAAATCCACTGTTGACTTGCTTGAAGCCAAGATAGTTGACTTGCTTGAAGCCAAGATAGAGGAGTTGCAAAGTAAAGAAGACAAGGTGGACGATGGTCGAAAATAAAGTGAGTCTCTCTGGCATTTCCTTTATGCTTTAACTAAGGTAAGCGGGAATTCCCGGACGGATTTTAGCCAAAATTGTTGAAAGCAAGAAAGATGAAGCTTTTGATTGCCTTCAATATAGGATATAGTCACGATAATAAAATCTAAAGGCCGAAACTGTGATGGTGCGTGCTACAGCCAGCATACAGCTAAGCCACACCTCCTAAAAGGGTATAAGGATATCAAGATCGATATTAATATTCCTATGCTAACCTATATGCGCTATGGTATAGCGATAAAGCGCTATATTGTAACTGGAACTACATATTAAATGCTAGTGACATAGCTTATAAAAGTCTTGAAAAATTAACACTATAATTGAAATAAATATAAAGAGAGAAAATTTAATAGTGAAATAATCATAATTATAAATATATTATAAATAAATTCACTATAAGGTTTCATTTTGTTTATAAAGCCATTAAAAGTTAATATATTACTTTAAGGGGTTAATGGGATAACTTGTGGCTATACGATACTCAGCCAGATAATTGGAGTTTAGCTATCTGTCCGCAGAAGTGAAGAGACATAGATACTCAAGCCTGATATCTAGATGTACTAATCCCAGATGATAGTCCTTCCTCTGCCATCTTCCGCACTCCTCAAGCACAAACGAAGAGCATACAGCTGCCACATTTACAAGTTCCACCGAATAAACAAAATGAAAGGCTACAGCCTGACAGCTCAGGAGTCACAAGATCGTCGACCCCAGGCTGAAGCGAGTTTCTCTGGCTTGCAAACTCAAGCCGAGGCTTCATGTCAAGAAGTGCCTGCCCATCGATAATGCCAACATGGGTGCGGGAGAAGACTTCGAACACGGCGATGTGGCCACCGACATCTTCGATTCTGACTGTGTTATTGTAGCGCTCATGGATTTTGTCGACGTCTTCCATGGTAGTGAGGATCTCAGCATCGTCTCGTAGATCGGCTTCTTCGAATTGTACTCCGATGTCAATACCGCTGGTGGATGCTTGGCTAAGTAGCATGTATGTTAGATCTTGTTGGATGCTATGCTGTTTCATTGCTTACCCTGCTGCATTGGTCAAAGGTCCCGCATATACGAGTGGAAGGAGGCCAAAGGCCATGGTTTTAATAATCTTGCAATACTTCATCTTGATGGGTGTGCTTTGGTAGTCTGATGGTCTAATGCAGTGCGTAAAAACAGGCCTAGACGAGGGAGTTGTGGGCGAAGTAGAGATAATATGACTTTGAAATCTACGGGGAAGATACTGTTTATATAGACTTTGGAAGCCGTGGCATCGAATGAATATAGAGTTGCTGTTATGCCTAATACGAAGGTTGATGATGCACAGTTATGGTCACACGACTAGAGGTATTCTTTGCATGACGCCGTACCTGATATCACATTCCATCGTTCGAAGTTGGAAACAAACAACATAGTCTTTGCCCTATAGTCGTATGCATGTTCGCTTGTAATCATTCAGCCGCCTCTACTGAAAAGGTTTGTTGTAACCCAAGCAATTACCTATTTATAGTTGCTCGCTAATGTGTTGTGCCTCGATTTTGACATCGGCGACTAGGACGAGATTTTTAAGTGGTAGCTCGTTAGGCTTGCCTTTCATGGGAGATCCCAGTCAAACCTACATTGAGGTTCTACGGCGATGTTTGTGATACATCAACGATTCTAAAGCAAACTAGCCCGGCCCGACTAGTTAATAAATGGTTAAAATGTTGATGCGCGGAAGAGAAGCAGTAATATCCACTTACAAGGGGAGTCAGCTTTGAAGTTTCTGTGGGCGTGAAGTCCTCATCCATTACAGCAAACGCCGCTCACTCACTCGAGTGTCCTATACATACCAGAACGCATTCGGCGATTGGAGCAAAAACTATTAGACAGCTTCAAGTGACCATATAATATCCTCACCTCCAAGTACCATAGAGCACCTTTGCTGTTCAAAGTTTAAGTCGGGGATCTATTAAGGGTAGTGGATGCTGTGCGTCGTGAAGATTTTCGAAAACAAAAGGCTAATATGCTCTGGAATGTTAGTGATAGGTGCTTGAGATCCTTGAATGCTCAGGCTAGAGGTAGAATTTTCTACTCCCTAACAGATATACAGGATTGGAAGTCGATATCTTTACAAAACATAGCGCGATGGGTAACCCCGTTGTTACGCGTCAATGGGCATCGCTAGAGAGTAACACGAACACGAGTAACGACTATGAAACCTCGCGGCTGATGAAATGGGAGCTTGAGCGATGATGAAGCTTGTTTGCGCGGGCTTGGCACTGCCATTAAGTTGCAATGCGGGCTTTGGTATGTTGGACTATGTTGTGCTTTCTCCTTGCGTCTTTCGGCTCTATATCCTTGCATCTCGATCGTATAATTAAGTTAACTTTATAGCAACTTTGTAATTTCTGCTACTTGGATTATAATTAAATGTAGATTAGCGCAATAATGGTGTCGACAATGACTTGTAGTAAGGATCTAGGTATGAAAAGAAAGGTAGTAGCTATGTAGCTAGTGTGACTAATCATAGAACTAGCTAGGTGCTACAACGACTCCTGGAATTGGCGCGAGCATATGACTTCTTGCTGCGTATAAGCTGGAATTCATGAGTCCAAAGATTCGAGCCGTCAAAAATGCCCATGGGCGTGACATAGGCCTAGGTTGGATAAATCTCGCTATCCGCGGTTTCCGTCCATATATATAACTAATAACCCAAACCTTCGCACTAACAAGTTGTCAGGGGTTGGTGACTAAGCACCACATATTATTCTCAGGCCATATGCGTCTCCTTAAGACGCGACGGTAACGCCTAGTGAGAGCCTGAGCTTTTGAAATAAGTTTCTTTATTCATGATAACCTCAGGTCATTCCACCGTTCTTTTATTTTCTACTTTTGATTTGATATTGACCCGTTGAGGACCTCGGTATTTCTCGTGTACCTTCTTTCCCCTATTCAACTATGAATTACCTTACTATCTCTACATATTGACTACCACAGTCCTTGGATGTAACGCGTTTGGTAAACCACCATTTATGCAACCCATGCAGAGATAGACGGTGCAGTTTTCCAAGATAGAAAGCACCTACGTGTATTGTCTCAATCAAATCGCCCTTCCGTAGTTGATTCATATATACTGCAATCCAGACGACAGCTTCAAATCTGTTGGGTAAGAATACAGCCAATTAGGCTTTCAGCTACATTAGATTTGGAGAATAACGGCCAAGGCTGGAAGAAACTTTTGAAGTACCCATGGTTGTGGTCTCATACCTGCGGTGCATTCAGGTTCGACCTTGTAAAGTATAGCGATGTTTAATGAAGTCAATACATATGTCACAGTATATGGCAATTTGGAATTGCAATTTAGATGGTCACGTCGGTTCGCCGTACAGAGCAGTCTTCTGCAAGTCTTTTGCGTAGGAGCGCTGGCATCAGATTCCTGTAGACAGTGAAAACTAATAAGCTAACGTTCCCAGTAGACACGGTCAGGACATGTGCACAAAATATAATACCTACATACATAGTAGGTCTTGATGGAGTCAGCAACCTCCGCATCCCCGGATCCACGGCTATTATTAGACACTAAACGACAATCTAATTTCAGAATCGCCTGGGTTAGCAATTCCCACATCCTGTACACAGACGACATACGATTCAAGTCAATTAATACCAATAAAGTTTTCAACTTCATTCAGAAGCAGAAAGACAGTCCCAAGACGGAAACTCGTAAAACATCTGAAACATGAAGGTAAACGAACGAACCTACGACGTTACATAGTATATACAATGACTCGCTAGTTCCCCGGGTATTCAACAGGATGGCAGTGGCTTGTCTATGCCTTAAGACGGAATACGTAGAATAATTTGAACTAAATATTCTAGCAAGGTAGATCGCACCTATCTTGGAATTTTATTGGGGACCTTTTGAATGGAGTTGCTGGGGTTTGGGCTGTTGCGATCAGGATGACTAAGACCAGCTAGACAATTAACAGACTACGAACCAATCAAAGGCCGGTTTAATAGCCTTCGTACCTCCACATGTCGCCGCTTACAAGTGCCTCCAAGACCTTCCAAAGATCTTAGCATCAAAATTATTACTTGGACGAGGTACCTAGTTTATGAATTTCGTTCCCTAGGGTAGTTCCGTGGAAGGATGTATGATCATGTCCAGAGCTGCAGAATTTAAAAGGACTCTAGGTCCAAGACACTCGTCTCTCGATGCTTGATCTTTATAATTGAGCTTAGTGTAGTGATACTAGCTATAGCCATTCTTTCAATACATTGCTACCAGTGAGCTAATCCAACTTCTACAATCGTTATGAAATTTTACAACATCTTCTTGAGTGGCTTGGCCACCGTCGGATGCGCTATTGCGTATTCTACCCCTTTACGTAACATTATATATTTTGACCAGTACGTCTCTATATTATTCTATCCCTAGAGCTGTACTCTTAACTAACACTGAGCTAGGTATCACAGAACGATCCTTCCTGGCAAGAATGTCACGGCGGGGATTACCCATGTTATCATGGCCTTCGCTAACTCGTCATTATTCGTGCCGGAGACGGCTGGCACGTATGAGCCATTCATGCCCCTGAGTGATGTCCGCGCCTTGTTCGACAGCGGAACCCAGGTAGGTATCGCGCTCGGAGGCTGGGCCGACACGGCCGGTTTCTCCGCCGGCGCAAAGACAGAAACGAGTCGGAAGGCGTTCGCGGAGAATCTCGCCAAGATGATCGAGGACCTGGGCTTCGACTTCGTGGACATTGACTGGGAGTACCCGGGCGGCAATGGAGCCGACTACAAGCAGATCCCAAATGCGAACAAGACGGGAGAGATAACGACCTTCCCACTGCTCCTACATGCGATCAAGCATGCTAGTACGTATTGCAGCACCTTGTATTTCTAATTTCAGCGTCTCTCTCAAGCCCCAAAGCCACCCAAAACTTCTAGAAATGCACTTCGACGATGCTGGGACACCCTCAAGTTCGCTGGGACAAATATGTTGACTTGATTCGTCTATAGTCGCACCTAAGCTTCTCACCATCGCCGCGCCTGCTATGGAGCGCGATTTTATCGCCTACACGCCTACCCAGGCACCAAAGATCTGGTCGGCGGTCGACTTCGTCAACGTCATGACCTACGACATGATGTACCGCCGCGACAACGCAACCCTGCATCATACCTCGGTCAAGGGCTCTCTAGAAGCCGTGCAGCGGTACCTGAACCTCGGCCTGCCCGCCAGCAAGATCAATCTCGGCTTCGCGTACTACGCGAAGTACTTCCAGACGCCCGCGAACGTGACATGCACGCACCCAATCGGCTGCCCGATAGTGAAGGCCGAGCTCGACGACGGCACCGATGCCGGCACCTCCGGCACCGTGACCTTCGAGCGCGCTAACCTGTTCCCGCCCGGGCCGCCCACGAACTTGACCACGTCCACGGACGACACCTGCGGCCTCAACACCGCCTTCACGTGCTCGGGCCTGGCCGACAAGGGTTGCTGCTCGCAGTACGGCTTTTGCGGGACGACGGCGGCGCACTGTGGTATCGGGTGCCAGAGGGACTACGGCACGTGCAAGGGTCCCGACGTCAGCGCGTCGTTCCTGAAGGCTCTCAAGCAGGGCGTGACTGATGAAGAAGAGGGCGGTCAGTGGTTCTGGGACTCCGAGGCGCTCGTGTTCTGGACTTGGGACACGGTCGAACTGATGCAGCGCAAGATTGCCGAGATCGTGACGCCCTTGGGCCTCGGCGGTGTCTTCGCCTGGAGCTTGGGAGAGGACAGCGCCGATTGGAGCCATATCCAGGCCATCTCCGCTGCTGTAAAGGGCCTTACGACACGTACGGCGGCCGTTGAGGATGTCGCGCCGAAGATTCTGCATGGGCGCGTCATGAGACCGCATGGGAGCCGCTACCACTAGGAATAGGACATTCGTAGTGAAGAAGCGATGTCGCTCAGCTGCTCATTATTTACTGGGTTCCAATCTTCTGTCTTCTCTCCAGGTACTATTCGTTGCCACTCATTGTCAACAGAGTTTGTTATGGCCAATGGCTCATGCCTTAGCTGTAAGTGGTTTTTATAAAGTCTGTATCCATGTTGTCAGCCGGACTTGGAGTATGGCGACCAAGAATTGTTCATGGCCTAGAGAATGTAGAGGTTCGTTGCGCTAGGTTGTATCTGAGGCCCAGTCGCAAAAGACATCTGTGGACTGTAACGTATTTGAAGCTCAGACACAAAGGAGCCAAAGCCTTTGTCCCATCGCGTATAAGTCGTAATTGTTGTGTAGCAATTATGTTAGACGAGTTTAACCGTAGTTGGTTGTGCACCTGAGATATCAGCGTAGGGGCAATGGCCTTGGGGTGGGCTCAAGCCTTCGGAATCAGGAGGGTAGACATCTGACCGCAAATATCCTTGAAGGACCATCGGAATGACAATCACCGGGTTGGTTCCTAAAAATTAATTCTTGATTTTCTCCTTCGCCCCCATCCCCGCAGGATAGATGACAATGGAGAAACCGGTCTCTTACGAGGCTCCGGGCTCCCACTGTCAAAACTACATCTGCACGTCAGGGAAGACAAATAAGAAACGAAATGTAACCAAAACCAGACAACTTTGAAGAGAACCAACGCGCCCAAACTCAAGAATAAACCATAGGAGAAGAGACACAAACCAAGATCATCAGACCAAGCAACGCTGAACTGGACAGAGGCCAGGATGTACAAACCAACAAGCATGCCAAACGGCTTCCATAGATCGCTGAACCCATTCGGCTGCATCAGGCCCAGCCCGAATAACCGATACGGCTTTCCCCCTAGAGCTGCCTTTACATTGAGGAGGGATGTGAGGTACACAACTAAACATAAACCCCGAACTCCGCAAGACCACGGTTTGAAAAGGCCAGTGAAGTACTGCTTGCCAGCTGCCCCCGACCCCGTCAGGTTAACTGGTATAGCCCTACCCCCCACGGTCACCGGCTGCACTCGAGCTAGTCAAGATAACCGGCACACCCCAAGGGTCTCACCTCCCTAATACAGGTCGCTGGGGTTTAAATGCGGGAGTTCAGAGGATTACGAATAGCCCTCCACTCCGCGTGCCACATAAGCATATACAGGCCCTGCCTGGTCATCTCATGTGTAAGGCCATGGTCTCCAGTGGAGACCGCTCTAGGTTCGTCAGTGCCACGAAAGCTCGCAAGGAGCTCATTGATTCGTCGTACATTCTCCTCCCAGCCCGACGGATCAGGGGCTGGACGAGAGTTTGTCGACCTCTGAACCGTTTCAGCGTTGCCGGTGATCCGAGTTACTGGTGCATGGCTCTCTCTTCTGGAATAATCGTTGAGTAAGGGGTTGCGGATTCTCACCTCAGGAGCCAGGTCTCGGCGTCTTTCGGTCTCATTCTTTGTGTCCGTGACGTCAGTGTAAACGTACAGTGGGTTGGGTATAGGAGGTGAGAAGGTAGGGATCTCCGAGGCGGCCACAGCCAGCGGGTTCTCAAAGCGGGTCATTGTAGCAGGATAAGCAAGTGATTCAACAAAGATCAGTTTGCAATATTCTTAGTAAATAACTCTCTCTGATTGTGTGAACTCGATAGCAGTAGGCAGACAAGAAGATGGGGAAGGAAAGAAGAAAGAGAAGTGGAAAGTTTTGGGGAAGACGGCCTTCTTTTATAGACCGTTGGCAATGTGCTCGGATCCTTTGGCGCTTGAGGACGCTTCCACCATGTGCATTGGCTATGACGCCTCCTCACCCTTTGGGCGTGAGGAGGCGCAATAGAGAAAGCGTAATATGGTACATAGCACACAGCCCTTATCAAACTATGTCGTATTTGGATGGGCGAAATCTATTTTTCTAGCGGCGTTGATACGTAAGTAGAATGTCCTTGAGGCGTAAGCTGATTGCTCAAAGCGATGAGGAGTGCTGCAGGCTGAAGGTTGGCGGATGGAGAGCCGGCGCAAGGAAGGTCGGCGAAGTCAATAGTATGTGCGCAGCGCTCTGATTTTCAAGCTATCGAGTTAGGAAAGGTGACTAGCCGTCAGGTTCAATCCATTCACAACTTAATCTGATGACAAAGATACCGGGCATTGAAGAACTAAGAAGGCTAACAGCATGATGTAGACAAGGAAAAAATTCGATTTGAATTGACTGGTAGGACCGACTTGGCTTTATAGCAGCTTCCTGTTGATCATATAAGCATCGAGCACTTCCATAAGGTTTCGAAGACTCGTAAGTTCTTGTCACTAGTCACTCCCTCGTCGACCGGTTTAATTTCGTGTAATCTGTACGTGCTAGACAACATGGTGTCTATACCCAACATTATTTTGTCGCTTGCGCTTTCCAGTGATATCAGTTGACCACTGTATTCTTCTTGATCTTTATGGCACAGTCTCGTCATTGTATGAGCTTCCGACGAGATTACATATGTAATATCCACGGTTATGGGCAGTACTTGCCCCGAACAACTTGTCTGGTGGATGGAGCAATCTCTCAAATATCATACGAATGGTAACCTCGACTAAAGTTTTCGACTTGAGCCGCTCGTGCCTAATAGGTATTTTCTTCTACATCAGCGAGGTTGAGCCAACAGTGTGAGAGTCTGGATACTAGCGCTGAGAAGCACTGCACCTATCCGTACGTATTAAACCAACTCGCAACCTTGGAACTTGATAGTTTAATTTCAAGGTTATTCGGTTAAAATAGCGAATACTTGCGTTGGCTATTCCCCCTCCTCACGCTTAGAGGGCGTTGCGCTTTGATTAGGAAATGGTCCTAGTAAGTTGTAAAGCAATAGGGGATCTGGGCAAGTATACGTAGATTTTGATGTAGCTCACACATGGTAAATAGTCTCAATATTACAATGATCTGACCCCTAACTGTTGCAAAAAGTGAAGCTATCCACAAACTTCCACCACACACTGAACCTGCTCATCACCGTCACTAGTCATTATATTGATAGGTAGATATAAGCCCTTTCGTAACTATATGGGGTTCAGAGATTGGGTGCCTTGTAAATGCAGCGGAGTTAGTACAGAGAGAGTGGCCGCTGTAGACACAGCAGTTTTAGTGGGTACATGCTTAGCTTTATATGTGATATCATAATAGAAACAGCCGTGACATGTTGAAGTTGAGGAAACTTTTGATTTTATTAAGTTACATTGGCTTGCAAGCAAACCACTACTAGAAGAATGTATCCACTAGTGCTACCAACTACTACCTAAGGGACCTTTGCTGGTTAAAGCGCAACACCCTCTATGTGTGAGAAGGCATAACAGCCACGGACTTTTATTGCGCTAGCACCCCTTGCTGACCATTGGTTCTCTTGCTCAAATTATTCAGAAGTCTGACTACTGGAGCTTCTGAATAGGGCTTATCACAAGAGTTAGATAACCCTTTGGCCATTGAACGAGCATCAGAGTTGCCATGAATATGAAAGCACCATTAGGCCGACCGTGTTCTCTTCCAAAGAGGAACCTAAATTCCAGCGATAGAAGTCAATAGAATGCCCGGTAGCTCAAGGATGAAGCCAAGTTTGGAAATGGTTTAACCGGGGTCCACATTACCTTTCCCAACTTGATAGGATGAAAATTAAAGTGTAATGTATTACTGGTTTTTGGTTTTTCGTCTGCCGTTCATTTACAGATATGAATAAGCCACTCGACCGCCTCAAAGACAGTTATACAAAAATAAAGTATCTTTTATATTTGCAGCAGAATATAAACTTAATCTTCGGCTGGCCGATAACGTCCTATATTTGTTGGACAAATAGGAGGATCTGGATTTTTCGAGCGTAAAAGTAAAGTCATAAAAACAGCCGCATTTTAACTTGGGTAAAGGCAGGAATCAACTGGACGGCTCTTTAAACCTTTTCCAACAATCTAGAACTACTAATGTTCTAAAAAAATTAAAAAAAAAAAAAATTAAAAAAAAACCCCCCTTTAATAGGGGCCATTGCTCCTAGATGGTGGTGACTAGGTGAAACCGGTAGTAAACATATTGTTAGTCGACATAAGTAGTCTCAGTATATACGGCCCAGCAGATTCAGCATTAGACAAAACTACAACAAGGAATTCAAAAGAATTCAACTAAGGCCCATATCTAGCTTCCTACATGAGTTCTTCCTGGGTCGAGACCACGAATCTGACGATTCAGGGTATAGAGAATCACTGTTTATACAATCGTTTCCAGACAACGAGGAACCGACTTGAATGCAAGCTCCACGCAAACATCAAATCTCGGAATGCTTCATTAGTGTCAATAGGTGAGTTTTTGAATTGGTAGACATTAACTTTGAATAATGTGGGTTTAAGCAAGCACATCGCTCGGTAGTATAAGAAATCCTTCTGTGCCCTGAATTGACACATGGGCACCCTTAAGCAACAAATATGGTAAGTACATAAAAGATAACACTTAACATCTGCCTCGGCTGGAGACACCACATAGACCAAGTGACGGGCCCCACATAGATGAAAGCAGAATACTACCTAGGAAGGCAATTTCAACACGGGCTATGATGTAACAGTCTTTTGGATCTGCTATGGGCACAAGTAGAAAGGAGAAGGAACCAAATCGGCCGAGTTATGACTCATATTCTAGTCTTCAATGTTAAGTTGTCAATTCAGAATGGCATATTGATTCTTGAAGTGGATATACATAATTGTGATGATGAGGCCAATTACTTAGATACAGTCGCATACACCTTTGTGTGCCGTGTCTAGGTATGATTCCCACTGCAATATAAGGCCCGCCCATTGCTAACCCGAGTTATGCTGAGTACCTAAGATAGGTGGATCACACATGCATGCATCGTACACAACCTTGGAAGTATGACTTGCCAAAAATAAGGGTGTTTCCACAATTCCCCCGGGACTCTCCACCCCCGCAGTAGTGCAGCTTGTGAGGGGCAGGAGGGCATGAGTAGGTATAAAGTTAACGAGGATTTCAGGAGTGACTCGGTTTTGAATTTCAAGAGTGTAGTAGTCCAGAAGACTTATTATAAGTCAGCTTACAACCTGTGAACAATTATGGGAAAGATTTCCAAGATAGAATATTTTCGGGTGCCGCCGCGTTGGCTCTTCGTTAAGGTCACGGACGATGCTGGTAGTGTAGGGTGGGGTGAGGCCTCTCTTGAAGGCCACACTCAAGCAGTGGAAGGTTGTCTTGCCGCTTGGGCCAATCGATATATAGGATTTGAAGCTGAGTAAGTGAAGACATCTTATTTCTAACTTGGTCGTATATTTCAATTTACCTTTTACTAAATTAGGGAATAGTGACATTGAGCACATATGGCAGTTATCGTATCGTGGAGGCTTCTACCGAGGCGGACCTATTTTAATGAGCGCCTTGAGTGGCATCGATATTGCATTATGGGATCTGAAAGGTATGTATGCACTAGGTGTGGCTTCGACCTATTGAGACCAACGGTTGGGCTAAACACAGTCTAGCCAGGAACCTAAACGTTCCAATCTACCAATTACTCGGCGGCAAAGTCAGGGATAAACTTCGAGTGTATGCATGGATAGGAGGTGACCGTCCCAGTGATGTTGAGGCGCAAGCGTCAGTTACAGTGCAGCTTATCCACGTTCTTCGATATTGATATTAACCGACCGCAGAAAGGCTCGTAAAGCGCAAGGCTTCAACGCAGTCAAGATGAACGCCACCGAAGACCTTGGATGGCTAGATTCACCTGGAAAACTAGCCGGTTGTGTGGAACGGGTTAAGATGGTGAAGGCTCTAGGCATGGATGCTGGAGTTGACTTTCATGGGCGTGTTCACAAGCCGATGGCGAAGCAATTAATAGCCAAACTGGAACCTTACGAACCACTCTTCGTCGAAGAGCCCCTGCTGAGCGAGAATATTGGTGGCATCAAGGACATAGCCGCGCGCACTCACTGCCCAATTGCTTTGGGTGAGCGTCTCCACAGCCGATGGGATGTTCGTCCTTTTCTCGAAGCGGGGTGTGTTGACATCCTGCAGCCGGATATCAGTCACGTTGGGGGGATATCTGAGCTTCGCCGCATCGCTTCCGCCTGCGAGACCTACGACGTAGCGTTGGCGCCACATTGCCCCTTAGGTCCAATCGCATTAGCTGCCAACATCCAGGTTGCTGCGGTAAGCTCTAATTTTGTAATCCAGGAGATGAGCCTCGGAATACACTACAACGTCGGCGGCCAAGATCTAACGAGTTACACTCTTAACCCGGGGGTGTGGACAGTTACGGAAGGGTACATTGACTTGATGAGTGGCCCTGGCCTTGGAATCGAGATCGATGAAAACCAAGTTCGTGCTTTATCCAACGATTCGAAAGCTTGGGTAAGCCCAACGTTCTCGGGTCCAGGAAATGAATTGAGAGAATGGTAGTGAGACATTTAGCTAGTCAGATGCTGAATCTGACATAGGCTGGTGCCATAGAAATAGACCATACTATATTGCAGATTGACAAATATTTGCTCCCCTAAGATACCCTTAGACTCCTT
The DNA here is from genome assembly GCA_022497155.1 of Whalleya microplaca. Classification (NCBI taxonomy): domain Eukaryota; kingdom Fungi; phylum Ascomycota; class Sordariomycetes; order Xylariales; family Xylariaceae; genus Whalleya; species Whalleya microplaca. The sequence continues at coordinate 48,845 of MU385717.1, forward strand.
TTCCGCTGAATTTCTTTTATCCTGAGCAATTGGACTTCTGAATGAAGAATTAGAGACAATGTTACTGGACATTCTTCGTCTTTTCTATTATGTTTTCCTCAGTACCCTAACAATGATACAATTGCATATGTAAGAATCTCAATCATGGTGCACTTCTCTGTAAGGCTGAGGCCTGATTGGCAAGTTAAATAGTTTGGACTGTTGTCTTTTGGTAATGAAGTGAACGAAGTTTATGTACTTCGAACCATTGTAGTACCAGTGGCTGCAGGCTACTTTATTATTGGTTACGGGTTATTTTAGTAACTCACTACCTAGGTAGGAGAAGGACTTTACCGACTGTGACTTTTTATATGAGGATATGTTTTCAACCTCATCCCCTTGCGCTTGCACAGTTCTACCATATTGAGCACTACTAGGAATCGGACCTAGTTAACCTTGGTACACAAAGGACAAACACAACATTTAAAGAGCTCCAATTCCTTCAAAACTGCAATGGAATCCACGCGCTTACGCTCTTTTATCTTGTTTTATCTAATGTAAGGTTATTTCTTGATAACGAATTAAACTTTTTAACAAGGTTGGATTTACAATCCGTAGCAACTTCAGCGATAGTGGTGACCTCATGTAGCAAGCGTAGTTAGGAGGGGGATTCCAAGGGAAAAGATACATCTATTTATTAGCTAAGAGTACCGCGGCGCTAGGTAACCAGTCTAAGCATCGACCTCCGTGTACTTAGTCATTTAGCTCATCGTTCCGACCTGTTTCCCGATACACAGCCAGCAGGTCTGTCACTGATGATGAGTGCTGGAAGTCATTTCGGAAGAATGCACTGCTCTCGAGCCTTGCGGAGTCCCAGAACACGTAGCCCCATAATCTAAAGCTTAACGTGTCAGGCGAGGCTACGAGACTACCACTTTTCACGTATTCATCCCCATATACCCATTCCCAGGCAATCGCTGGCCCACTATCTGGGTCGTCGTAGAAGGGTTTTCCGAAAACGGATGCCTTATATTTTTCGGGGAGGTCTAAAAGTCGGGCACTTTTGGCTCGGTAGTAGATTAGGTCCCAATTAATACGAGTTTTAAAGAATTTCTCAAAGAAAAAATAGCCCATAGCTGGAAGCCCGCGGCCATCTCTAATCAGAAGCTTGTACTCATCGAAGACTTTGGCGATTGATAGTTGATGTATATACTCCAAGCCTCGAGACAGAATCCACCAGCCTTCCCACGAGTCATCTCGGTCAATGTAGGGGACAAGTTCACAACTAATGTCGTGATCGATATGCTCATTAAAAGCTATCAACTCATTAATAATTTTGGAGAAATCATTGACGTTGGGTCTCAACTTACGTTTAGCGATAACGCGGAGGAGCAGGTTCTGAACGCAAGCTACTTGTTCGTTCTCCCACTGGGCAAAGTAAGTGGCATACCTCGCTAACTTTTCCCCCTTTTCGACCCTTCGTGTACCAAACATGTTACAGTATAATTGGTAACGGTACAGGGCACGCTGAATCCGGAAAAGTTCGGAAGGTGTCGGCCTGAACGGATGGTATGAAGTTTGAAATGGAGCGGGAATAGTCGCGAGAGCATCCTGCGAGAGTCGTATTGCCAAAGATTCGACATATTTATGAAATCGTCTCATTGGTAGAGCTTCATCCAGACTGCAGAGAACGGGCGGCGTTTGTCTGGCAACGAGATGCTCACTGGTAAACGTAGCTACCGCGTTCACGTCATCTGGGTTGAGCCCAAAAGATTTATTCACGGCGATTGCTTCGGGTAAAATGCTCGAGTCAATCTGCCTCCGAAGAATTTCTGTCGTTATGACCTTCTCAGCGCCAGTGAAGGCATCGTGTATAGAACGGCAAGATAGTTTAGCTGCTGTCAGAGAATCAAGATCAACAAGAGAGAGAATTCTCTGTGTGATTTCCGGGGGAAGTCTTTCCATTTTGTCCGGTACACACACGAGTAAAGATGTATGGACCTCAATGGAATATCTGGGTATGCCGGTCCATTGGTTGGGGTTGGGCATGTATTTATATGTCACAGAATCACCCCTGAGCCACAGAACTTACAGTCAACCCATGAGTCATATGTGAGAGTCGAATAACAGCAAACTTATTAGCCGTTGTTTGTGTGAAAAAACTGCTTTTTCTGATCACACCCTAGCTGACTCCCTGCTGAACCTCTGCTGCTGGACAGTGCTTCGGGTTGACTAGGTCTCAACCGTGTTCAGAGTCATGACTTTAGTAGGGGCTTCGGTGTATTAGCCTTGAAAAGGAGTCAAAGGGCTGATCATGGTTACACGAATTGTTTTCAGCAAAACAACATCTACTCATTAGGTATATGTGACTAGATGTCTAACAAGGAATGTATACCTACATCGAGCGTGTGTCTGCAGTGATCGGTAAAGGTTACTGACAGATGTTCACCGCAAGGCGCCAGGAAAGCCTTATATGAGGGTGAATAACCACAAAATACTTCGTTGTGGATCAGCATGAATACAGAAGTAAAAGCAGATTGTTTAATGCAACGCTGAATGATGTAGACCTTATTGATCATAACCCGACCTATCATCTACATATAACCAACTTCTTTAGTCTTTTAACATTATTCAGCTAAATAGCTTAAATCCACCGGGGCATCCCTTTTGAAATAGACCCTCGGGGTCGTATTTCCTGCTGATCTGCTGTAACTTACCCTTGTTCTCCTCGCCGTATGATAGGATGGGATCCTGGTGTGAAAATGCGTAATTTGAGTATACGTACGGGACTAATTGATCCCTAGAAGCAGCATTCCCCTCGATCCTCTTCAGCGCTCTTTTCATGAAAGTGAGCACCCGATCATCATCACTCTGTTCCTCCCAAGAGGACAGTAGTAAGATGTTAACAACCGGGCCGTTAGTAGGATGCAGGCCTAGCGAGTTTCCGCCGTTTGAAATGCTCTTCTCTAACAGGGATACAGCGTATGGCTGCAACGTATAGGAGCTCAAGAGTCTTGCTACAGACTTCACGGGCTGGAGCTCTTCGCACCACTACGACATTAGGTGTTAATATTGTCCCTCTCCAGATGGTTTCGGGCGCTGAAACGAGTTTCGGCAGTCCTTTAAACCCTGATATATCCGCCAGAGACGCTTTGCTCGTGAGTCAATATTAAAGTTACTACTGACAATATCTCCCCCAGTCCTTATGGTGGCGGGATCTGCCTTGACTGAGACATTCATGTAAGCGCACCTTTACAGATGCCGGTCAGTTGGAAACTTGGGAGTGACTCAAAGATATATACGTAAGAGCGTTCCTCGTACCTAATTTGATTCCTTGAAGCTCCAGTATGCTCTGATGTTGCTTGTACCAGGGTTTTCATTCTCACGCTGTTCAGGTCTTCCCTCTGGGGCTGAATTTGGGTGAAAGGAGCAAGAACGGGAGGATTCTTGACAGGCTGGGTGTAGTATACCTGGTTTAAGCAGACAATATCGCTACTCGCTACGCCATAGTACCCAATGCTAAGCATTAAATGAGTCTCCTTGCTTGTATCTGGCCGTGTAAGCTCATCTACCAAGGCGTCGACCTGGCCAGAGAAACTGGGCAAGTAATAAAACTAGAGGTAACATTATCAGTTAGCAATCTCTTCTCAAGCCGTTTCACGATATATGGAAGATTTCAAGACCCATTTAGGAAGGTCTAGGTTCCTGAATATACCCTATTCAATAATTCTTGCTCATGATTTAAACAAAAGGGCCACAGACGACTGCAGATAATGCTTACGATCATACCACCCCACATTGGCCCCTGTTTGAATGTCCTGACATCGAAGCGAGTGACGATGCCGAAATTGTTACCGCCGCCTCGAAGCGCAACCCAGAGATCCGGGTTCTCCCGTGCGTTCGCATTCACGATGGCACCGGAAGCTAGGACGACCTCGAAGTTGACAACATTATCGCATATGAATCCCTCTCGCGTAGAAAGAAACGACAGGCCGCCTGCAGATCATCAGGATAGCATTAGAAAAAGACGAAGGGTCGAGGAGGGCCAGTAATGTAGAACAGACGGACAGACAGACCTTGTGTTGCCAGCCCGCCGATACCACTCGTCGCAAGCCGCCCCCCCGTGACGCCCAGCCCCTCGCGCTCCAGCTTCTCATAGACCGTACCCCAGCGCTCGCCCGCCCCTATCTTTACATAGCTGTCCTGTATCTCGACGCCGCTCAGGAGGCGTAGGTCGATGGTAATGCCGCCCTCGATATTCGCGCAACCGGGAAGCGGCTGTTGTCCGCCCCCGCGGACGGCGAATTGGACGCTGCCGGCGAACTGCCTGATGGTCTTCACGAAAGCCATGACCTCCAACTTGGTCCAGGGCAAGAAGACACAGGCCGGCCTCAGATCACTCTCGAGTCCCGACAGGTATGACAGGTTCACGGCGTCGTACTCGGGCGTGGACTCGAGGGCGAAGTACCCGCGCGGGAGGGCCTGTCTCAGGGCCGAGATAGCCTGGCTTACGGACGCGTCCATGGTGCCGTGAAGGAAGAAACGGGTGAGAAAATGAATACCTATTCCGTGGTATAAGATAAAAATAGACGTCTGCTTGTATGTAGGCGGGGAGGTGGGGCTTGTTGGCGTCACCGCGTTGGGCAGCTGGCTGCCTGATCTATTGCCTACCAATGCCTAACCAGTAGGGCAATTCGTCACATATTAGTATGTATGAGGGGATCTCCACACTTCTTAGGTTGCAGCGTGTTTATTGATGGCTATATGCTAATGCTGTTATATGACACAACTCGGAGCTAGTAGAGATTCGGTAATATGTGCCACGTAAATTCATAGTGAGTCTTTGATTGTTAGGAAAACATGCCGAAGATAAGATTTCGATTATTTGTTACATGCATATGCTATACTGTTATCTGTCGAGTCATTCTGTGTTCAACACATTAACATCCAAACTCGTTAAGTTAGTAGCTAATGACGTATAAGGAGTTCGTACAACACAATCCGACACTCTTAATTCCTTAGTAACCGAGTTAAATCCGAATATATGTATACATTAGTCGAATATTAGATTGTTGCTACGCTTCTGAGTCATTAGTCTTTATCGCATTTTGAAAACCAAGAACGACCTGCAGAGCAGTTCAAGGACTTCTGATTGCTACAATAGTCATGCTTCTTTTCATATATTATATTTGAGAGTTTGTTGTGCATGAAACATTACTTTAAGAATACGGACAAGCAATGAATCCCATACTGTAATCCGATTGTTTCAACAGTCATGCTCTTAAAAGCAAACTTGGAGTCATTCAGACATTTGGTGATCCTGCCTGTGCCAAGTTATAAATGAACAGCCGGATTGCGCAAACTTACAGGCTTAAGTGAGTGTACCGCTCATGTTCATGTACCTTCTTCTGCTTAAGTAGATTGAGAAAGTCTAACTTATCTAATAAGGTTTATGACTTTCATCGCTGTTAGCCTGCCCTGCTATGTGTATACATGTAGCGATGTATGCTCAACGTTGCGAGACAAGGCCCACATACACCAAGAAACAACATGGAGTGGTAAAACTGGAAAGCGATCCGGCTGATACTCATCTATGGTTGACTAGGCTAAGCTTCGTTTACCTGAGAATTACGCCATAGGATACACTAAATATATCTGTGAGATTCACATGAGCCTATTGCTTCCACACCTGTGCCAAGACATTCGTAAAACCCATGAGATGTTGGCTTAAACCTAAAGTCTTGAGGGTCATAAAAAAAGCACAAACGAACGAACGCATAGGTTGTTGATACTTAAAATGAATATAGAGTCTCGAAGTTTAGACAACCATCCTGGCTTTAGAGTTTCGTATATACCTAGTGACAGATCGTGATCATCGCGAAAACGGATTTTCGCAGGCCGGTGTAAGATTTTTACATTCGACTGAATTGATAGAATGAGTTCGTTGGGCTATACCTGCATAATCATATCTGAATGAATATTATATCCTCGATACATAAATAGAGTTCAAAGCTAACCAAAACTCAAAATGCTGCAGATATACAGAATACTATTGAGAAGGGCGAGTCCACAACATGAGACTGCAGAAAAGCAATTGAATTGAACTGACGAGATGAAATGAGATGAGATGAGAGAGAACCAACCGATTGCCGGTGGAGCTGATTGATAAAGTGGCCGGTCAAGGACCTTTCCGGCTTAGCCCACTTCGCCCACACTCCAGTTGGCCCGTGCCACCTTTTCTCCCCCTTCGTTTTCTAGCGCCTCGTCCAAGTTCTTGCATTTCTCTCAAAAAAAGACCAGAGCATTTACAACCTCAGACAGACCCAAATATCCGTCCTCCCTCTTCAATCTCCTCTCCTCTCAATTGCAATCCACTTTGCAATTGACCTTTCCTTTTTACCCCGGAGGATTAGACATACCTCTTTTATTTAATATGTTCCGGCACGCCCTCAGACAGTCGACCCGCGCCGTGAGCGCAATTTCTGCATCGGGCAGAGTAGCTGTTGCGGTAGGTCGAATCTCTCCATCCACCCGGCCACGGCCCAATTCCATCGACAAGCCGGTGCGATCGATATCAATGCATCTCTCAAGCTTTCATGGGGGTCAATTGAGTGATTTGAGGTCGTCGGATTCATTTTACGGGAGCTGGCAGAGCTTTGCAGAGCTCTCAGCAGAGCTTAACAATTTCGGACATTCGGCTAACTTGTGTCGCTGGTATTTTGAAAGGCCCGAAATGCCGCACCCGCCGCCATCAGCTTCCAGGCTCGGTCCTACGCCTCCGACTCCAAAGCCTCCCCCACCGAGGTCTCCTCCATCCTCGAGCAGAGAATTCGAGGTGTATCGGAAGAATCAAGCTTAGCTGAGACTGGCCGTGTTCTGTCTGTCGGGTATGTGGGTCCTCGAGCGATATATTTTCAAGCCTTGCCGCAAAGACATCACACACTCTCAATGTCTTCCCTCGGCACGATCCACGATCGATCGTCTGTCTGTCATCGCGACAACAATCACGCGCCGATGTTTACCCAACAGGATGATCATGGATACTGACGTGGATTTTTGTGTAGTGATGGTATCGCCCGTGTACACGGTATGGCCAATGTCCAGGCCGAGGAGCTCGTCGAGTAGGTGCACCATTTCTATGCTATGCTGTGCTATGCTAGCTTGTTGAAGAACTTTAATTGACTGTGTATAGGTTTGCTTCCGGTGTGAAGGGAATGTGCATGAACCTCGAAGCCGGACAGGTCGGTGTTGTGCTTTTCGGTTCTGACCGTCTGGTCAAGGAAGGCGAAACCGTCAAGCGTACCGGAGAAATTGTGAGCTCTTTTTCCCCTTCCAGAGCTGACCAAGCCATACCCATATATGTCTAACCATTACTAGGTGGATGTCCCCGTCGGCCCCGAGCTGCTCGGCCGTGTTGTCGATGCTCTGGGTAACCCCATTGACGGCAAGGGTCCCACAAACGCCAAGGAGAAGCGCCGTGCTCAGTTGAAGGCTCCCGGTATCCTGCCCCGCCGATCCGTCAACCAGCCCGTGCAGACCGGTCTCAAGTCCATCGATGCCATGGTTCCCATCGGTCGTGGACAGCGTGAGCTTATCATTGGTGACCGTCAGACCGGAAAGACCGCCGTTGCTCTCGATGCCATCCTCAACCAGAAGCGATGGAACAACACCAACGACGAGACCAAGAAGCTCTACTGTATCTACGTTGCCGTTGGTCAGAAGCGATCCACCGTTGCCCAGCTCGTCAAGACCCTGGAGGAGAATGACGCCATGAAGTACTCCATCGTTGTCGCTGCTACTGCTTCCGAGGCCGCTCCTCTGCAGTACATTGCTCCTTTCACCGGTGCCTCCATTGGTGAATGGTTCCGTGACAACGGCAAGCACTCTCTCGTCATCTTCGACGATCTGTCCAAGCAGGCCGTTGCCTACCGTCAAATGTCCCTTCTGCTGCGTCGTCCCCCTGGTCGTGAGGCCTACCCCGGTGACGTCTTCTACCTCCACTCGCGTCTGCTGGAGCGTGCTGCCAAGATGAGCGACAAGCACGGTGGTGGTTCCATGACTGCCCTGCCCGTCATTGAGACCCAGGGTGGTGATGTGTCTGCCTACATTCCTACCAACGTCATTTCCATTACCGACGGTCAGATCTTCTTGGAGGCTGAGCTCTTCTACAAGGGTATCCGACCTGCCATCAACGTCGGTCTCTCTGTCTCTCGTGTCGGATCCGCTGCCCAGCTCAAGGCCATGAAGCAAGTCGCTGGTTCGCTGAAGCTTTTCTTGGCTCAGTACCGTGAGGTTGCTGCTTTCGCCCAGTTCGGTTCCGATCTGGATGCCGCTACCAAGCAAACCCTGAGCCGAGGTGAACGTGTAAGTATTAAGCTCTTGATTGATTAAGGAACTACGCTAATAAGGCTATCTACAGTTGACCGAACTCCTGAAGCAGAAGCAATACTCGCCCATGGCCGTCAACGAGATGGTTCCCCTAATCTTCGCTGGTGTCAACGGTTTCCTCGACCCCGTCCCTGTCTCCAAGATCCTCCAATGGGAGGCTGACTTCTTGGGCCACCTCAAGACGAACGAGTCGGAACTGCTTGCCACCATTGACAAGGAGGGTGCGCTCAGCAAGGAGCTTGAGCAAAGATTGCGGGACGTGATCACCAGCTTCACGAAGAGCTTCGTCGCTTAAACTTGGTCTATCTCGTAAATGATTCACTAGAGGGCATCAGCGGGGAACTGTCTATACCTGGGGGAGGGCCTGAGTTGGTGGAACATGTTTCATTTTAGAGGGTGTCAATTGTGCCGATGGGGTGCTGAATAGTTGAGGGAAATGGGTTGGAAGTGGAAAATTATAGTCCAGTTCAGCCCTTGTAAAATAGAGCAACCAAAACTCAAGAGCACTCGATTCCATTTGTCTAATTCTTTTTTGCTGCCCTGATTGTGACCCGTATCTCAAGCTTCACACATACTCAAAAGCTTCGAGTATGATGTTTTTGAAGGTAGGAATTGATGTCCGAAGAGTGGTACCTGGTGACATCATACAACCGTAACAGTAGAACGTCGTACCCTCGTCATTTATATCCGATCTGGAGATTTTCTTCCAACAGCACATTCGCAACATACGAGCTTCTTCTTCACAAGATTCCAGGTACAGTCAATTGTCCTCCTATCTACCTATTCAAAGGTATACCCTCATATTACGATTAACCCACCCCTTCTTCCACCTCTGCTCGTCCGATTGAGCCAGGCATTCCCCTCCGATCGATCTCGCGTACATAGCATCCCACCCCGCGGCACGACAGCTCACGAACACCTCCCTACCTACCCAGTCCGCGGCACGCACAACCCGACTCGGGGGAAAGAAAAAAGATAGCCGGGCGTCGTCCGTCCGTTGTAGAATGAGCCCCGAGGCCGTCGACATGTCGGCGACCACGCGCGAGATCCTCGGCAAGGTGCGCCAGATGGTGCCGCCGATGCTCGAGAGGTTCCATAAAGGTGAGCAGCAGAACGAGCTTCCCTTCCCTCGGTGGGCGGCTGGCGTAGCGAGGGGGAGTAGACGGGATAGGGGAGTCTCGGGGATGAATAGGGGAGATTGAGGAAACAGAATGAAAGGTACGAGATAGGATGCTTATGCCCCGGTGTGTGATAATAGGTCAGTTGGGCCGCGTCGCTGTCATCGGTGGCAGCGAGGACTACACCGGCGCGCCGTACTTCTCGGCGATGGCGAGCGCGCGGTTGGGGTGTGATATGGTATGTGATCAAGAACTCTGTCTCTATGTCTTCTGCCCTGCTTACCTCTTGGTTTCTGATCCCCCTTGCCCTCCCCATGCGCCGTCCTCTTTCCTCTAACGAAACGAAGCTGAGACTAACGACCACTCTCTCACAATAGTCCCACGTAATCTGCACCCCCGCGGCCGCCGCCGTGATCAAGACCTACAGCCCGAACCTGATGGTGCATCCCTTAATGCGCCAGTCATCCCCTCCCTCACCCTCACCCAAACCCACGGACCTCGACGAAGAAGCCGTCTCGATCTCGCGCCCCATAATCGACCTGCTCCCCCGCCTGCACGTCCTCGTCGTCGGCCCCGGCCTCGGCCGCGACCCGCTCATGCACGCGACGTGCGCGCGCGTGCTGGCGGCGGCCCGCGAGCGCGGGCTGTGCGTCGTGCTCGACGCGGACGCGCTGGCGCTCGTGCAGAGCACCCCCGAGCTCGTCATGGGGTGGCGCGGCGTCGTGCTCACGCCGAATGTGGTTGAGTTCGGACGCCTGTGGAAGGGACTCAAGGGTAGTAAGGGGGATGGTGGTGGTGGCGACGCGGGCTCGGTGGAGGAGCTCGCGCGCGCGCTCGGCGGCGTGTGCATAGTGCAGAAGGGCGCGCGCGACCTGATTAGCGACGGTGAGGCGGCCACGCTCGCTGTTGATGTTGAGGGTGGGCTGAAGAGGAGTGGTGGGCAGGGCGACACGCTGACCGGGTGTATCGCGACGTTCCTTGCCTGGCGGGGCGCGTATCTCGATGGGCTCTGGGACCACGGCGGGAAGTTGCGGAAGGAGGAGTTGTTGGCGTTGGCGGCTTTTGGGGGCGCGTGTGTTACGAGGGTATGTTGTTTTTTGCTTGGTTCTCGCTTTGTATTGTCTGTCTTTCTGTCTTGCCTCTTGGTCTGTCTGCCTTGAGCGGACAGATCATGAGGTGGATAGGTGGATATGCGCGGGCATGTTTATGACTGATAATGCTACAGGAATGCTCCCGTCGCGCTTTTGCGAAGAAGGGCAGGAGTCTGCAGGCTAGCGACTTGACTGATGAGGTTCATGACGCATTCAACGCCCTCATCGGAGAGCCGGATCAGCAAGGGTAGGCTGCACCAGGTGCTCTACGTGAAGATAGGGGGTTTTACTGACAAGTTGCAGATAGGTCGAGTTACGACTACGAGACAACAACACATTCAAGATTATAGGTTAGAATCTAACGTTGTGTGGAAGCTCTGGCTTGCTACATCTAGACGATAGTAGTTACGTGTCTTGAGATAGATCATATCTAGCTTGAAAGCGCGTGTAACAGACTGTTACGAGGTTACGACAATACAGTAAAATCTCTTGTACATAGATTGTATCGGTAGATTGCTAATATGATTTTGAAGGGACGGAATTATAAGATAGACATATTTTACGGAAATATTCAGGCTGTAGAACGACGTCTTACCTTACCTCGAAAGTCTTGTCAACCCGTCAAAGTGAAGGGTCTTAAAAGATATACAACGATGGCTAGTGCTTGTAACAACGCTGGAAGACCTAGAGGGGTTCAATGCAGAGCAAAATCATTCCTGATATAACGTACACTGATGCGGCATTAAATCATTAACTCGTTTCTTCACAGGGGATTTATGTTGTAGACATTGTGCGTCCTGACAGCGAGGGGAAGTGAGACCAATTCTTCGTAACACTAGATCCAGAGGTTGTTGGGCAAACTGCCGTGTTTGTGTGCTGCTGTGACGGCTTGAACTTCGGAGATTGTCTTGCCCGTGCAGGCCTCTACGCAGGTTTCCCCATACTCGTGCTCAGTATGACAAGTCGGGGAGTTTCGCAGCAGGCCCTCGAGGGTTAGCGTCTCTAAATAGGGGCTGGGTGGTGAATTCGAGATCTTATATCCACGCAGTGAGTGTGGGCTGAATCTGCAATCAATCAGCAGGATCTCGCATGAGTATGCGGCTCGCCTCGAGGATAATTGTAGAATATTCTCATATAACGAAGCAAAAGGCTGAAGTTGGAGTCGAGCTGGCGGTATCCCAGGCTTGACTCGAATGGTGACGGCGATCGAGATTAATCTGGCAGGCCGCGTTGCAACTGTCACCGGGACGCTGCATCTGCATCGGCGGACGGGATACAAGCAAAACCCCTTCTTACACCGGGAGGCTCGTAGGACCTGAGGCCTTGTCGGCGCTGCTGCAAGATGGTCTGGCGGACCGGCCGTCTCGCTTCATTGAGGGGCCCATTGGCTCACGATTGTAGGTCACCGTGTACTAAGACACATTGCCGGGTCGGTACAACAGGAGAGACGTAATGGCCTTTCAGTGTACGGTATCTGTCTGGCTATTTGAAATGGTCAATGAGATGCCATATGGCCTTGAGGCTGATTCAATACGTAAATCTCCGAGTTAACCGGGCTCTTTGTCTACTTATGATCTGTCAGTAACACACATATAAGTTTGTCTTGAAGGGTAGCATCTTATCTCATGTGGTCGAAAATTTACCTCTTGTGTATTATGCTGAAATATACCATCCGTATGCAATCATCACAAGGAGAAAAGGGATGTGGCTCCGGAAGCACCGACAATGTGAACGAACCATACTCTTGGCTAGGTTGATCTCCCGCAGAACAACGGAGCTAGATCAGCAATGTTTGACAAAAGCTCGGGGATCTGAAGGCATTGGCTACTATGACAGCATAATACGTCAACTTCTAGGAGGCCTACGGAATAAGCAAGCACTGAAAATGCGTCCTTGACCATTCACGCTCTTCGGAACGGCGCTCGGAGAACCAAGGCTTCAGACTAAAACCCTAGAGATCTCGCATTAGGGAGTCTCACGGATGCATTGGGGAGGCTAGGCAAATTTGCATGTACTAGACCGGAGGCAGATTGTCTACTTAGGAGAAGAGACTAGCCGCTACCATATATACGACCATATGTAGGGAGATCGGGCTGTTCAAGGCGTACCGAACGGTCGGATTTATCTAAATACCGGTAGTATCAATGTACGGCCGGATCGAGCATGTCCAGTCCCAAGTAAACAAGCACAAGAGCAATCAGTACTTACGTACATGGAAAGACGCTGTAGATGTCCGCACCAACGTTTACCTAAAGCTTAATTGACTTTCCATGTCACCTTTACAGTTCATGCGGGTGCGTGCCTCTAAGTTCAGATGCACAGCGTACCCGCGTGGGTGGCGCGGGACCTGACAGGCGGGAGGGTTGCTTGTGTGGTAGTGTGTGTATCCTTGAAGCAAATCCGACTCCTGAGGACATTCGAGGCGGGGGGTGAGAAAAAGCAAAGACATTGATCCAGGAGCAAAGAGGGGCCAGCCCGGCGACTTCACTCCATTTTAAGACAGATGTCCTAGTTAAACATCCCTGGTGATGAGGTTGGGGTTTATCATAAATTGTTTTCAGCTTGTCCAGCTTACAGTAGTTGAAACTGACGAAGGCGACACAAGGAGGTCGACCATCCAAACGAAGAGGCTTACATAAGCCCCTTGTTTCCTTCCATGCGGCTACATATGGAAAGTCTGGGGAGGTTTTAGTGGGCTCGCTTTTTACCTACTAGGTAGACCTACCTGCCAACCAGTGCCCTGAAAGACCTGCCCACTTAGCACTGCACCATCCCCAGCCTTCCCCTAATACAGGCTGACAGCTACCTAACCAAAGGTAGTTCAAATTTGAACTTTTTACCTGTCTTATTCATCTCAAACTACCTACAACATACTAGGCCAATGAAGTCGACGTTCACACATCGTCTGCAATCATTCCCTTGCAGCAATATGATTCACTTCTGTCTTTTCCTTAGTCCAATAATTGCACTCATCTCTACCCTAGACAAGTGAAGGGATTAGGGATACAGGGTCTTTTACGAACCACAGCGCCGGTATAAGGCGGATAGAAGCGAACAGGTCTAAAGGATCTTCGTCAAGGTTCATCACACTCAAGAAATGCCGAGGTATGCGAGGTAGTCCTACATTATGGCTTTCTCGGCGCTTTTTTTCAACATGGACGTATCTGCCTTGGTAATCGTTCACGCAAAGGGAATAAGACGAGCTTGGTTTTGCTTTTAGGACCTGCTGTCTTAGACAACCCATCTCAGACAATCCACCGCGGCGGGGAGTGTGGCGGGCTAGAGTTCCAGACCGTGTCAAGCAAGTTCATCGGGTATTGATGCTACTCGTATCGAAATACCATACGTAGCTGATAGTTCGTGACATTAGTGCCAGTCACAGGCCCCCCGTTGCAGCACGTTTGCAGGGAGAAAAGGGGCTACTATTCAAGGGCTACATTATCATCAACATTAATGTGCCTCGGGTTGGCAAACACCCTGTGGTCGAACAAGCACATATACCAACATGAAGTGACTACATGTAAGATTCACGCGTTGCACCAATCACCGAGGTCATTCCTTTGTCAAGGTAAACAGCGAGATTAAACGAGTACAAGTACTTGTATATAACATGAATTGTGTTATGTGTGCCCCCTGTATTCTGTACAATACATTGATACATACACATATCAATGTATGGTTGTGACTGCCAACCGTAGGAATGATGTCAAGTCGGATCCGATCTGGCAATTCCTTTGTCGGCAGGTGCGGCCTGGGCTGTCACATTCCCAAATTGATAAGTTGCTAGCCATTTCGACCAATGGTAGCCAGCCTGCCCCGGGACTGACTTGATCAGCCCCCAGGACCAGCCGTGTTACCACTGCAAGCTCCAAAGAAGGCCGAGATTCCAATGCTTGTCTTGTCCATCATCTGCCACCGTATGTTGGTTGATGTGCCTATACACTCGCCAACCGACTGGTATTACTCATGCACCGGCCGGTAGACGGTAGGGTTCGAATCACCGCTTCTCGTCCTTTTGTTCGGCCTCATTCGAATACTTTACCCCCCTTAGCCAGGTTTGAATTCCTGGTCCCAACCGGTCTTCTCCAATACACCACCGCCCTCACTATATCCGCCACACCGTCGAATTGCTTTATGAATATCGTAGCCGTGCCGGCCTCAGGTCCAATAGGTCCCTGCGATTTGGCTGCCCCGGACGCCACCATCGTCTAGATCGATTTTATATCAGCATCCTTGCCCGCCTTACTGTACCCGCAAATGTCTGAACCCTTTTTATACCGAATCTTACTTCGTATAACTTTCTAACGAAGCCCGCCTCGTCAGAACCATCGTGACAACGCACATGCTTCTCTATGTTGCGTCCGTTTCTTCTTTCATGACATTGAGAGGGTCTGGCATCCTTCAAATTAATCTGTTGTGCCATCTAGCACCAAGAGCCAGCCTACTCGGTTGTGCAATGCCGGCCCTGCGGGCGTCAAGATGACTTGTACCGCAAATATCTACTATTCGTCACACTCCATCCCATCTATCCCCCAGTGCCCTGTGGATTGCCCTTCCCTATTACTATTCCCTGTCGTCTCCTATTAATTCTCCTTGAAACTGTTCATCATCATACATCATAGCATCTCCCCCCAATCCACAAATCCACAAGTTGTATTACTTAAGACCTTTCGTTATCATTGCCCTATTTCTACGATTTACGCGATACATACGAATTTACGGATGACCTTATTGTACGCTATACTACACATACATAAAAGTAGATTTGACCTTCCGTAAGTCATCATTCTGAGTTCCCCTGTGCGTCCCCGGGCCCCTGCAAAGCAACATACTAATGAAATGATGAAGAAAACAACTACCAAAGGCCTCTAGGAGGTGATTTCTCGCGAAGATGGTCAGAGGGTTCGGGAAATTAGAGAAGTTCTTCGGGAACCCGAAGAAGAAGGGGAGGGGGCCAGACACGAAGGAAAACTTTAGCTTCCCTGCGCCCTCTTTCATGCGACCAACGTCAATACACATGGCACCACGAGAGGAGCATGTTCCATTCACTAGAGTAGTAATCGATCAGCGGTCTTACAGCCTTCCACACCAGCAAGATGGCTCCCAATCGCGATCTTCGGCGGAATCGAATATAACCATGGTGGACCCTAGGCATCGTTCGAGTGTCCCAGCACGGTCAAATTCGTTGGCCATCCGACGCGACAAGAACACATCCAGGGCACAGAGATTGTCTCGTTATAGATCTCCAGAGGACTCGCTCTCAAGGATTGACAGTACAGTGGTTTACACTCAACGTGCCTCTAAACATGGAGCTGTGGAAGAGTACAGAGCCGAAGAACTCCAAGAGGATGGATTTCTAGACTGGAGCCCTAAACATATATCGTCCTTGTTTAATGCCCTTGATTTGGAACTGTCGTTCCAAGGCTATCAAGCTGTACCTCAAGATGACACAGCGGAATCTGTGACCTTAATACCTTCGCTTCCTTCGTCTGCTTCTATTTCGCCGGCAACGAAGATAGGCTCTACCGTCACTTCTAGTCATCCATCACCAAAATCCGACGTGGCCCCGACTCGAAGATTGTCACTATTCCCAAGACAATATCCATTACCGCCACTACCGAGACCACATCTTGATTCACCACCACCGTCAGACAGCGAGGAAGAATGCCATCGGGCAGTCATTGACCGTTCTCGGGCACTCATTGCCCTCACTTCGCGTGTCAGCCTCACACCACGGTCGTCATTTGAGTCTAAATACCAACGAGAATTGACAAAATTTGAGCGCAAAAAGTCTTTTAGGGAATCATGGGGTACCAGGCCGGGGGATCCAAATGGACTTGGCTCCGCGATAGAACACTATAATGATGTTCCTCAAGTTCCTCAATCACATCCTGTGAGGAAGTCTACAAGTGCAGATACATTATCAACTGTTATTAAGGAAATTTCTCGCGAATGCGACCTCAAAGAGCCCACAATTGAAGAGTTTTGGGCTCTGACCGACGACGATGTTGCAGAACCCCTGTACACACCTACGCCAGATCTTACTAGCCCGCCAACACCACCTCCAAAAGACATACCGAAACCAACTACTCCCCGGAATTCTATCCAGAAGTTCCCTGCAAAGCCGT
The DNA here is from genome assembly GCA_022497155.1 of Whalleya microplaca. NCBI lineage: Eukaryota > Fungi > Ascomycota > Sordariomycetes > Xylariales > Xylariaceae > Whalleya > Whalleya microplaca. Next base: position 65,549 of record MU385717.1, read on the forward strand.
TTCCTCTGACGACTGCGATCAATCCTTCGTCAGGAGAGCTGACTCCTCCATTTACACCGACTAACTCCCAGTTCCTCGCCCTAGCCTATTCGCCCTCAACTCCGTCAGGCGCCCTAGGAGCGATGTGGGCTGCAGCTATTGCGAAGAATTTCAACTTCGACTTAGTCTACGTTGTTAGTCTCTGGCCAACTAGTGAAGGAAGCTCACTGGACCTGTCACGCCCATCAGCTTTACGGGATCGTCACCGCAGAAGACGGGCATCGCATAACACGATGGAATCTGGATATGATACCGCTGCTACCCCAAAAGCTGGTGGTCGGTTACTCGCTGCTTATGGACTAAGCGAATTCCCGTCGCCTTTTGAGATTCACACAAAGTTCCATGTGAGTTTGCTTAAATTTCGAGGTTGGAAAGAATACCGAGACGAGGATGCGACCCCGGGAACTATATCTCGTGGATGGGCGTGTTCCTTTTACAGCGACTCTGTACCAACCTCCCGCACAGGCGTGGGAACGGAGTATAATACGCAAGGTGGCATTATGAATCGAGGCGTAATTTTCGCTGCGTATACAAAACAAGCTAGCTCGTCAACGATTCCTTTGAACCCGTCGCCAGATCAAGAAGCAATACTTGAAAATCTCTATGGCGATGCCAAAAATTTCGTCAATGCTTTGGTCCATGGCGCTTAGAAGTCACATATACCAAACCAGGTACACGGGTAGAGCAGCGTAGCCATATAGAAATGGCTTTCATATTAGATGAATAAACAAATCTTCTACCATTGATGCAACGAGATCTGCGTTCGAATAGAACAGGCCTCGTATCGCCAGATGGACTTTGGTCGCTACCTTCGTGTGATCACTTCCCAGTAGAAAGATTCTCCCTTGCCTACTTATGACTAATTTTTAACCCCTCGAAGCGGGTTGGGTCATTTTCTTACGAGTAAACGAGGCCGGAAATTTCGTTGCGAGTACATCCTCACACCCGTATGTACACCGCAAGGACCTCATGGGTCAACCACTTATCCTGTTCATCCCCTCATCGTCCCGAAGCTTCCACGCAACAACCCCTGTTCCTCCAGCCTTCACGTTCGTACATGTCCACAGGCTGTGTTTCACCAATGCTAAGATTCTTCGTGGATGCTTCCCTAAGCTGGTATTCAAGATATCTGTTTTGATCTTTGATGCGTAGGCAGACCCATCATAGGAGAACACGGACGAGAGAGCTACCTGGTGATTGTCCCGTGCTTAGGGGGTATTTGTGTTCATCATGAAACGAATTCACGATATGAGTTAGTGGTGTAGATTGTATAGCATTTTGATTGGCTTTCGCATTTTGATGTCTCGTATGAACATTGTGTAAGCCTCTTACTCACAAAAGAATAACGCAGTACGATGACGAGCAACGAGCAACAAATGATCCATATCTGAGAGCACTGACAACGGGGGCTGGGCAGAACTATGGTACTGATAAAGGTCTAGACCTCAAGTGGGTCATTGTTCCCAACAGAAGGGATGTTAAAATAATAGGTAAGGTAATAGTAGCAGGTACAAGAATATCAAATTAAACGTTGTAACAACACAAGTTACAGTACTAAGCAACAGCCTCCGAAATACTCCTAATACCCCGAATCACGTGCTATCCTTGTACCAGATACCGCGGTTGTTAGTTGTAATCCAACAAGGGAGAGGAGGGGGGCTGATATGCGGACGTGCTTCTACGCCTAGACCTCTTCAACCCTGTGATGTGATAGAATACAGAAGCTAGACTAAGCATATTGGAGTTCCTTGCATATGATAATAGAGACATTGGTGAACCCAACCTCCTATCATACTAGACGATGACGTTTACGTATAACAATAAAGCATATGAACTCTCAATACGGAGATCTATCTCCTGCGCTGAATAATCTCAGTACAAGCAGTTTCATGACAGTAGTGGTCTGAAATAGTAAGTTAGATCGAAGTCTAGTGTTGTCAAATTCTACAAGTGTATACGCTCCTAGGAATTATCATTATGTCCATAATTAACATTAAAGTTATATCACACTGAGGCCGTCTTTCCGATTGTAGGTCACAGTATTACGATCTGGACTTGCATCATCTTCATCCCCTCAGTTAGGTTCGTGGCCTGACCCCTCCGCGTCTTTCTTCGCTGGCGTCGGCACGGCGATCCTCACCTCACTTGTCGCTGTCCTGCGCGAGTCCTCCGCATCCTTTGCTGCCGGCGCATCTGCTTGCTCAGTCTTGTCCTTCTCATCCATTACTCGTACTGATTTTTCGTCGACGGTCTGCGTAGCTTGTGGCCGACGTTCCTTCGTCTCCCGGCCCAGCTTCGCTTTATGGTCCTCAAGGTCTTCAATGATGGTCTTCTTGAAGTCGTGAACGTCTTCCTTGATCTGCTTCTCATGCTCGTGAATATCCTGCGTGATGACCTCCGTTTTCTTCTCAACGCCCGCGGTCAACCTCTCGACCGCGCTTTCCAAGCTCTGCAGCTTGCTCTCCAGCCCGTCGACCTTGGCGACCTCCATGCTGCTGGTCTTGAATTCGACGCCGCCGACCTTGACCTCGCTCGTCGTCTGCGCGAACCCCTTCTGGTTGGTGATCGTCGTGTAGCTGTCTGGCGTGTTCATCTCGATCTCCCGCTTCGTGTTGTTGTACATCTGGTCGATCGTGTTGACGACCTCGAAGACGTCCAGCGTGCACCCCACGCGCGAGAAGTCGCGTTCACGCTGCTCGATGTACTCACGGATCTTCTTCCACTCGTTCCCGTAGTACTTGAAACGCCCAGGCAGACCGGACCCCTTGAGGAACGTGAGCAGGCCCGCGATGACGGTGTTGATGGCGCCGAAGGCCGTGATCGCACCCCGGCCGGCGTTGGCGGCGCCCATCGCCGTCAACGATGCCGCGACGACGATCTGGAGGAAGTAGCAGGCATTGATGACGACCGAGAAGACCTTGAAGCTGTCCTTCGCCTTCTGCTCCGAGTGCACGACGCGCGCGTATATGCCGATGTTAGCCGCGGGACGTGTGCCCACGGGGCTGGACTGGGTATAGCCCAGGTACGGCGACGTGTTGATGCCAAGCAGCAGACGGAACAAGGTCAGGGAGTCGTCCTCGGGTATCTGGTAGCTTCGGTGGCCGTGTGCCGGAGGAAAATGCGAGTGTCGGTCACCATCCGTGGAGGCTGCCGTGGTCGAGCCGAACGCTCGCCCGGCAGCCACGTTATCCGCGTGTTCCTCGTCCATACGGCCCTCCCTCGGCTTTCGCCTTAACACCAGCCTCCCGACTGCTTCGATGAAGGAAGTCATGGCACATGGTTCTTCTCCCCCTGACGGTCTCGCTTGCTAGGCGTAGACGACGGCGGAAGGACACGCCCAACAAAAAAAAGGAGCGTAAACTCTGGAGGGAAACGGGTAGTTAACTAAACTAGACCTCGGCATTTTTACCAGGACGCGGGTGTAAGCTCTATCAGCCTGCATCTGTTCAGCTTGGTTCAAGGTCGCAGATCTTCCCAAACGGTGAGATAATTGGCTAAGGAGGGCATTGATCGGCGCTATCGACGGTCCAGCCCGCAACCCAAGCTCACATAAGGAGGCCAATCAGAAACGGAATAGAAATGTTGACGCTTGTCAGATTATGTGCCAAGGGTAGAGGCTCAAGAAGCGAGTATTGCCTATGGGCAAAATGAACTCGGCATTGATCACTCGCGGAAGACTACATATATTGAATTGATTGACGAATTGAGGGCAGGTGATGCCTTCGGGTACCATCGCGAGTCGCCGATCACTCGACTGTCTGATGCCCGATCACTCTTGACTTCCAATACATTCCGATGAACCAATTTACGTTAACGTAACTAGAAGCATTTTAGACGCGCTAGAAATAATTCTTAGAATTTGAAGATATCTAATAGGCTAGAGAGGCTAGCCACGGGTACACCCGTCTTGACTACGACCCTTTGCCAATTCAGCCTCCATCACCTCTATGGCTTCATCACGATGTTTCTCCATGTCGATGTCCAAAATGAAGTCCCACCTCTTCAACAGCGTGCCGGATTTCTTTAACTCAAGCCCCGTCTGCTCTCTCCCAGTTAGGATGATGCCTGTGTCTCGACTAGAATCCACGATGCGCTGTGTACGGGGGCGGCGAACCTGATCATACGCCTTCAGAGCCGCCAGCGCTTCAGTGGGCGAAGTTGCGCGTCCGAGCAGGGTGGAGAGGATAAGACTGTCCTCGATAGACATGCCGCCACCTGAACTCTGCCACGGTGTCGTGGCGTGTGCGGCATCGCCTATGACGCAAAGGGGCCCAGAAACGTAGCTGTGGGCTGGCAGGTGTTCCCAGAGATAGAAAGCGTTATGTTCGGTTTGCTTGCAAAGCAGCTAGATCACATGCCCTATCAATATTTGCCATTTCACGTAGAGTTAACAACATGAAACAAATCATCGTACCTTGTCTATAGCCTGCACAAGATGCGGTGGCCAATCCTGATAGAGCTTTTTGATTTCATCCGCAGTGACGGTTCGGTGCCAGCGGTCTGATGACTCGGCTTCTTTATCATACGCACAAATTAGGAATTGTACCAGCTGAGCGTCACTTAGCAGATTATGCAGTAAAAAATTGCCGTGTCCTATCCATGAATGTTCACGAGCATCCTCCAAATCGACGAGTTCCTTGCCAATACTGGCTTGAGCTTCTGCGTACGGCTGGAGGGTCATGATCACCCACACCCCTGAATTCCGCCCCACCTAGAATTCCCTTTAACACTTCCTACAATTCCCTTGTTCCCTATTTAGAACTACGCTAATATACCGCAACACTGGTTACCCCCAAATTAGTGTGGATATTAATGTCGATCTGTATATTTTAAATGTAAACACGGTTTTTATTGGTCCGCGCTAGAAGTTAATAAAGATTTTTTGGAATATATATATATTTAACTCACTTTCGATTACAGCTGCCTTTTAATATACCTTTAATAGTACACCTTTAATAATACCTTTAATAATATTTTTAATAGCATTTTTTTAACACTCGATTTCGAAGCTATCTATAATAACTATTTAATTTTTTTAACTTTTTGCTAATTAGGATTACGCGTTTTAGTCGGAATGCCTTAAATCGATTTAACGTTATGCCGCCAAAAATAGATATACCTTTATATTTAATCCCAAAAATAAATTACGTTATACCGGCAAATATATTCGATATAAAATTAGATGTAATAAATTAAGTGTTTTTCGATTATAAATAAAAATCGGCTATAAATTAGCAACTTTTAAAAGGACAAACTGTCTTTTCCGAATAATAGCTAATATTCGAAATAACTATTGCCGCTATAAGATTTTTAATTTAAAATATAATTATTTTATTTTAAGATTACCTGGAAATTATATTTAATATCGAAAGATTACCGATAGCTAACGGCGATTTATCGAAAGATATACCTTTTATCGAAAAACGGCATAAAATATATAGATGGAACTTTTTGACGCCGATCCCGACTGTTTTCTCTATTTCGATAATATCGATAACTATATTTAAGCTTTTAGATAAAAAAATAAAGGTAACGCCACCGATATTTAAGCATTTTTAATCGCCCTTTAAGATTAGCAAAAGATTTAGTATAAGTTACGGATAATTAAAGGGAACCTTGTCGGATTATTTTAGGCTACGAAATAGTTATAAAAAATATATAAACGCTATTTAAAAATAGTAATTATAGATTTAATATATATTATTAATAAATTTAACTTTCCTTTTTATTAGATTAACGGCATTACGGGTATTAAGTTATATTTCGGCGTCGGTTACGTAATTTTACTCGATAAAACTAAAGATATGCTGTTTTAGGTAATAAAGGCCCTTAATTACTTATGCCGTAAGCTCGAAATTCCCTGTTAGCTATATATTATTATAATAGATTTTTAGATTTCCGAGAAAAACGTTATTAATATTATATAAAATAAGTTATAACAGTAATTATATATATGGTATATTATAAAGAACGTTCAAGCCGGCGTTTAAATATAATGGAAGGGCGTATTTCCTTAAAAATTTTATCCGATTGCTATTATTAGTTTATTATTTTCTAACAGCATTATTTACGTTATTTAATATATAAGTAAAGAAATTGCGGCGGCGTTATAAATTAAGAATACTGTTAAAGAGTTTTTAAATTTAAATTTAGTATAATATTTAGCTATAAAGGCAGTTTAGATCGAATCCCGTTATTATAATAATAGGCCGGCTATCAAATATACCTTTAACGGCGTGTTAATTTTATGGCGGTATATTATTTATATTCCGAGCGCCGATAAATATAAGGAACACTAGCAGGATTTTAAAAAGACTTTTAATAATTAACCGGCTATTGTTTTTTATTTTAAATATATATATATAGATTTCCGGCAGTAATAATATTATTATTATATTAAAAAATATCGGAATTACGGCGTTATTAATAGTTTAAGGTCCGAAAGTAGCCATTTTAAGATTTAAAGTTATTTAAGTAATCCTGCCGCTAATTTAAGCATACTAGTTAACATTATTAGCTTAATTAACAAAATTAAAAAGCGGAAATACGAAAACGCGTTAGAACATTAATAATAATAAACCGGTACGTTTTTCCTTAATAATAAAATGTTTTTTAATAAAAACGTAAAGTTTAAAATTATAGTACCGGCACTTAAGGCAGTATATCGGTAATATCTTTTTACTATTAACGTTCAGAAAAAAGAATTATCTAAATTTATTTGTTTAGGTGACTTTAAATAGCAGATAGGTATCTTTTGTTAGTACTAGTTATATTAACGATTAGTTATTATTATTGGAGAATAAAAAAATACGAAAATTATAAGTGCTTAGGAAGGTTAATATTTTAAAATATTAAATTTTAATTTATAATATTACTTTATAGTAAATTTAATAAGTAATTCTTATATTAATTATATAATTTAAATATTTTATTAATTATATTATAATAGGCTAAAATAAATCCTTTCTTTTTTATTAGAGATTTTTTTATGCGTTTAAAACACTATTTCTGCCCTTAAAATTTACGTATATAAGCCGAAACTTATTTTAATAATAATCGAATACGCGTTTAATTATAGTTTATTTAAAACGGCGGCCGCTATATGCTATTATATAAGGAATTTTTACTATAAAAAGGTAGCGCCGTAAAAGAGTTATAAAGTATTTAACAGGTTAGCTATAGCTTACGGTAACAAGCTATAGCTGTTAAATTATAGAGAGTTATTAGGAATTAATAAGTAGGAAAAATTATATAGTATATTTAAAAATACCTAAATATATAATAAATAACGGTAGCGCTATCGATAGTGCTTTAGCTAATATCTTTAACGCTATATAAGCTATATTAATAATTATTTATACCGTTAACGATACCTTTAATAACGCCGCTAATTAGTTAGGCGCCGGTAACCCTTAGGTTTATAATAAGAATGCCTTTTTTACCGTTATTACGTTTATAATAAGTAATACTAATAATAAGCTTATAGCTATTATATCTATAATTATAATATATAGGTATAATTAATAGCTTAAGAGGAGGTTATTTATAAAGGTAGTAGTAAGGTTAGCGGTAGTAAGGTTAATAAGGTTAATAATTAGGGTGGCGGCTAAGTTAAAAACAGGTATAATAAGGTCGATATTATAATTATTACCGCTATTATAACTAGATCCTTTAATAAATAATAATTTTAAGTACTAAAGACGTAAAATTTATCGAAAATTTATTGTAAGTTTAATTTATTGTGTGAGGGACTGTTATATAAATCGAAAAAACCACGCTTGTTGAAAAATTGCATGTCCTACTTACTCGGAATTAATACATTTCGAGGGATCTAAAAGGAACCCCTGACTTTTAACGCGTACCGTATTTATATTTTATAAAATAAGGATCGACACTGATCTACATATTAATTTAAGTGGTAACTAGTGTTGACGTATATTAGCGTGGTTTTAAGTGGGAACAAGGGAATTCTAGGAAAAAATGAAGGGAATTCTAGGTGGGGCACTGAATTCCTAGGCTGTGCCGCAAGATCGTCGCCGAGAATGAGTTTCCGGACGGCACTGTGGATGCCATCGGCGCCAATGAGGATGTCACATTCGTGAGTGGTCCCATCGGCGAAATGAAGCATAATGGAGCCGTCGTCATTTCGATCGACTTTATCGAGCTTCTTGGAGGCATGCATGCGCTCTTGTGGAACACCGGCCAGCAGCTCTTTCAAGTAAGCAGCGCGATGCACGATGCTCGTGAGACGCTTTCCGGCAGTAATATCGTCAATCTCGTCGATGACTTCTCCTTGTCCCTCGCTTTGCGCTATCATGAAGCGGACGCCTCGCATAGGGACGGCCCCGGCGCGCTGGAGAAGCTGCGCTGCCGACGGGCTGGTGAGGTCCAGAGCGGCTTGTGCATTTCGAGTCAATCCAATAGCCATACCAGCCTCTTTGAACGCCGCAGCAGACTCAAAGACGTGAACGTCAAGGTGGGGAAAGTTGAGAAGAGCGTGTAGCAAGGAAGCACCTGCGAGGCCACCGCCGGATATGGCGACTCTGATTGAGCGAGACATGGCGCTGAAAGGTTGGTTTGGAGCCTCGAGTAAGCTCAGATAGCTGTGCGTTTTTTAGGCTTGGGCAATGGCAAAGATTCTTGAAGATGTTACCAAGTTGGACATAATGAGATCCGAGGGAGTAAGAGTTGGGCTCCGCCCCTAGCTCCCTTCAGTTGCGATCAAACCTATCAATATGTACCTTAGGTAGCCTTGGGATATGTTATGTTACGGCACGAATAAGACTTGGTAACCCGAGACCAAACCACTCTAACAGGAAATCAGAATTCAAGACCAACCAAAGAACGCAAGGGGTCGAGCTTTGCGTCTGGCATAAGTGAGTACTATTTGAAGCACCAGCTCGGTCGGGACCTTTTTATACATACTGATTCTTTCTCCAAGGTCCCTCCACGTACCCTCTGTGAAGGAACAATAACTCGAAGACGGAGCCCGTTAGCTGTTTCCGGTTCGGGACGAGCTTAGTTGTCAATGGAGGCGGTGATGTCACGGTATTGGTTGAATGATGGCGTAGGTTCTAAACCCGGACTGCCGGGGTACTTGGTCTTGTCTGTGCCGCAGCACAAGCTGGAGTGAGAAGTTATCTATCTAATAAAAGTAACAGATCGTCGTTATTCGACTGCAGGCTCGGGATAGTCGGGCTATTTAGCTTCTGTGATCAAGACCTGCAGAGGCGGTTAGCTTAAGTGTCAAGACAGGGACCCCTGAACAACCTGAGGATCCCTTGTGTATGTACCCTGGTCAAGTGACCATTAGATAAGCTGATGAGGCTCTCTTTGATTTAAGCAATGCTGCGCTGCTGCTGCTGCGTTGCAAACTGACTTTTACCCCTATCTTTAGTAACCTATTATAATCACAGTGTTGGTCTCATTTTCGCAGCCCTTAGTTAGTTATATCACAGTTTTGGTAGTGATATACACGAAACATATAGAATTTTATCGTTATCTCACCACTCTCGACACCCTATCACTGGAAGTCGTGGAAGGGCCACTCCGACTGTTGTATCAAACCCATGTCTGTGATATACATGTTACGCACCTTGGTGAACATAGATAGAGAGCATATTCTGAAGCTATCAAACTCTTGTATTAGGCAGCTTTGAAAGCTGAAACTCGGATCTCTCTAGCATATTCCCTGAATGAATTTCTCCTGTGCTCTAATTAGACACAGTCCGGTCGTGGATCATGTTTCAGTCAGCTCTCCTACCTTCGCCTTGATATGGAGTCTCAGTATCGTCGGTAAGAACGCAAAACTCGTGGTGTTGTTCTTGACTAGGAAATGGGGATCCTCCAAAGGTCGCCAGGGCTAATCTTGGCGGCAGATGAACGGTGGATGAACTTGAGCTTCCGCATCCAATATATCTCATTATTTTTGACGTAGAAACTCGACTCAGTAATGGCGCAAGTGTTGGTAAGTTGGCTGCAAGGATTCCTAACCATAGTTCCAGGCTGCTGAGCAACAGCACTCGATAAGCATCATAAACAAAATCTATATCGTCCTGTTTTATAGTATTCACCAGGCGCCAGGTCGCCATAGCAATTACCCTATTAGGATATCAGGATTCGGTATTTTTTAGATCACACGATCACGAAAGGGGTTTCCATACCCAAGTCCAAGGCTAAACATTGCATTGACAGCGAGCTTCTTCCTGAGTGGCATCTGTAGCTTCCAGATGATAGGTACGGGCACCAACACAATTGAGAGATCAAAGAACAGGTTCAACGAGATGGATATGAGCTCGGGGACTGCAATGGGTCGACAATTTGTCGCGGATAGCACCGGATTCCACGCCGCTGATATTGGATGACAGTAAGTCATAGCAACGGCAATGGAAATGATCTCAAAACAGACTTCCCCACCCATTAAGGCTAAAACGGCTCTCCTGAAGTTCTTATTCAACTTGAAAATTTCCAAATAGAGACACAGAATAGCAAGCTTGCAGGTGCATGTCGCAGTTGTCCAAGTCCAGCTGAAGGCGATCAAAGACTGTTAGTACCGTGATGTTAGTAGCTTTTCTAGTAGCTTATCCTGCAGGCAAGAATTCTCTAACCTTTATATGGACAACAAGAACATCCCATGACAACTCTGCAGTATGCGCACCGAGGCTACTGCAAATTTCTGGATGTTGTGTCAGATATCTATCATTGGCTAGGCGATATCAGAGAATGACTGAAAGGCTTACCCCAGATTACTATTCCGTCATTTGCAAGCATAGCCACGACAGAGATTACAACAAGATAGTCGTCCGCGCGGACGTGCCTCGATTCGACTTTTAGAAGCGTGTAGAACCGCAAGGCTAGAGTGCCCAGAGAGATGGCCGTGAATATGGCTAGCCAAATGGCCATATCTCGTCCTAGTGATGTAATCATAATTCTGATAGAATGTGTAGCCCTTTTAGTATCAGAATAGGTAACATTCTAACTTCATAATCAAGAGGGGTTAATATCGTATGCCAAAAAAAAAAAAAAAAAAAAAAAAAAAAAAAAAAAAAAAAAAAAAAAAAGCTCTACACAAATTGATATATGGTTTATATCCGAAAGAAATACGGTCTAAAATTAGGATATTTTTCCGTCAATGACTGTTATATATTGCACATTCGCATCGTAAACATGTCTCGGAGAATTTCACACCTTACGTTATCGTACCAGCATGATAGGCCAATCGAAATTTTTATGACTATGCATGTGAGCATCTCAGCGAATGGAGCGGCCAAGATCGGCTCGCTAGAAGAAAGCCTGATGGCCTGGCGTCGCACCGGTGAAGATGCAAGTAAGCAGATCCTATAGCAATTGCTCCTGCGGCACTACCTTACTTCCATTAGAATGAAGCATGGGGTAGGAAAATGATCAATAAGGCTCAAACCAATCCCCGCAGTGTTTATAGCTAACTAGGTTCACTTCTTTGCACTTATTATCTTCGACAGCCATGCTCTTGAGACGGCTCTCCTATTGCGAAACTTAGGTAGACAACTGGAATGGGCCCGACACCTCTCATTTTCTCGTATCTCCCTTTGAAGTAGCACATGGCGTATCTAGCTGTCGTGATCCCATTCAAGGTTGACTTTTTTTGGCTAAGTGCAGGCAGCCGTGGGCTGATGGCAAATCTGTCTATACCTGGGCTAAAGCTCAATACGCAGCCCAACAATAGCCACGCTGTCAGTCGTCATAGATGCTGCCATAATCTGCTCAGTTGATCGATTGTATTAAATGCTTGTTCAATATCAATTGGTTATTTAGATGATCAACGACTAGTACGATAAGATAGCTCACAGCTTTATGCGTATATATCTAGGTTGCTCGCGAAACTCCAGACAGGTGAACCTCAAGTCAATCAAATCCCATGTACCCCGTATTTCAACATGCTGAAAACTAATAATTAGTCAGAGCTTTTGGGTGTACCTATTGGCTCACACGGGTAGATCAGCGGAAGGCTTATGTTGTGTAACATACCCTATTACTCCTACTGTCGTATTCAAGTATTGTAAGGCTTTCTACTCCTGTCTCATTTTCAGCTTCTGCAGCCACAATCGGCTTTATACAGCATCCCCTAGTCTTCATCTCCCTTCCTAGTCAGCCAGGTTAGCATGATATACATGAAAATTTTCATTGCCCAGATAATGTCGCGAATCTACGAAGGTTAAATAAGGTACCTAAGTCTGAACCCGTCAGGTTCTGCGTTACTGGTGTTAGCAATCCTCATTCATCAGATTGGATGTCTTGGGTGCTAGGGGACTAATAATCGTTTGCCAATGCCACGGCCGTGTAGTTTAGTCGAAAATATTCACGAACCATATAAGCATCTCAGTAATTTTGTTGGACCTAGTCTTAACTCCATGGGTTTACTTGCACATTCTATTCGATTTCATGGGTTAAATATACCGCGGACACAAGTTAACAACCTAGAAAGGAGCAGATCATTATACACTGTGTAGTAGACACACCGTGGCAGAGTATCAAAGAAAGTAAATCTCGATTTGCTAACGATATAGATTAAATAAGGATGTCAAGCTATTTCTAGTTTAACTCTTTCATACTATTCGTAAAAGTTCTAGATTTAGGTTTCTGGTCTAAGCATAAGGAAATATAAGCTATAGAGAGAGCGGAGAACAGAATAGAAATGGCATAATAAACTATAAAAGGCGATATATGACATTTTAGGAAGAGTATGTTGATAAGAACGTAGAATAACCATAGCAGCTTTGATGCGGTAACAATGCCAGTGATAATAGAAGATAAAGAGAATAAGGTAGCGACTAAGCCTTGTGGAAAGACAACGTCTTTATGAAGAACCATGTCTGTTGACAATAGTTAATCATAACACTCAAATATGTTTCACTACATAGGTACGTTAACACTAGTTGTTCATGTATACAGTAGTCGTTCAACGATACAGGAGTTGTTCATGTATAGAGTAATCGTTCATGGTGATTGCCAAGAGTATAAAGCCGTGCTCAGATCCTGACAAAGGCCTACAAGCTTCCACACCTAAGCCAACAACAGACAAAGAAGAGCTACCAGGTTAAATCATTTTCTACACAATGGATGCTTACGATACTATCATGATGCCCTACTACGCGTCTCGCGTCCCGGCTCCGCTTCCCACCCTCGCGGAGATCGTCTTGTCTCGGGATATAATCGGACGAGATGATCATCGGACCATTGTTCGGGTTGGTAGACACTTCTTAGTTAAGTATGGGACCGATGTAGATCTCAATGAAGCCGCGAACATGTTGTTTGTGAGAGCAAACTGCGATATTCGCATCCCAAAGTTGTATGCTGCTTATCGAGAGCATAGTATGGGGTTGAACATCATTATAATGGAGTTTATTCGAGGTCAGACCATTCGGTCCATTTTTGATCGGCTACGCAGAAGAGATAGGGAAGATATCGCTGAACGTCTTCGCACTTATATGCGCAGGCTTCGTCGCATTCCAGCTGGAAACTTCTATGGCTCGCTTGGGAATAGACCGTATTCAAACCCTTTTTGGGAAGACATACCGGGGCCTTTCAACTTGGGCACAGAAGTCAGCGACGCATATTTTCATTTGGAGTTCAGACGAGAGCCTAACCTGTATAGGGTAAACCTGGCTGCCTACCGAGATGTCTTCGACCGTATCACTAGAGACTTGGATTATCCTGTCTTCTCTCATGGAGATCTTCACTGGTCGAACATTTTGATTACAGATAATGATCGCATAGTTATAATAGACTGGGAACGAGCGGCATTCTATCCAGCTTATTACGAATACCTCGTTACAGCTGGGCGCAATCATCATATACCAGAACGATGGAGAGAGATGGCTCGCATTTTTCTTGGTGAAAACCACGCGGCACCGACTGAGCTACTGGATGAAGCTGGTGCGGCCTATTATGAAGGCAGACAGCCAAGACGGTAAGCTACGGAAAGTTTAGATAACGAGAACAGCAATAGTAGGTATTCATGATTCGCCATTACATACATTTCATAGAATAATAAAATATCGCTTGATACAATATCACCTTTTACCTAGCAACAGATATAGTACATACAGTAGAGCAGCGAATATGGGCCCTTTTCCTATCCTAGTGTTTTAAGAACTATGGCTTGCGTGAAACATAAACTTGTCTTCGGTGCGAACGGAAAGCGGCTAAGGTGTTCTCTAGAGATATCAAAACACGACCCTCGACCCTCCATTAATTCTTTAAGGATGTGAACAGGTAGGTCTTTTGGCGTGTTTGATGACTTAATTAGATCCCTATATCAAGCCATCCACTTATCATATGTGATTCTGTCCGGCCTACACCGTGTGTCGGAAGGATCATGATCCGTAAGGTCCATCTCTCGAAAGTCTAACTCATTGTCAGCTAAAACAAAGCGCTTGCAAATTCTCAAGGCCTGGGCTTCTGGGTCACAGGATTTAAAGCCCCCAGAAGGGAGATCAAGCCACACTGTAACTGCCCCTGTAGTCGATACAACCACCCACCCATCGTTTCTTCCCTCTTACTCTTAGTATCAGAGCAATCTAACAGAGGAGGATACATCAAGCGTTACTCCGGAGGCAAATGGAATGAAGGGAACATGTTGGACATGCGTCTGGGTAACGAGGGAAATAAGGCGACTTTACCCTGCGGGTCTATCAGCATCCCCAACAGCATTTATCTCAGTTCCAACTTTCAAAGCCTATAACCACAAAGCAGCTTCATACATTCTCTAACTTATACCGCTACAAAGGGTGCTAGTACATTTCGATAGGGACAGTGTTATAGGCGAGGCTTGAGTACTGATATTTGAGTTCGAACTCTTCAATCGACAGTAAACGTATTCAATTGATAATAGACTTGGATTTTGCCAATTACATGCAAGGCATGCAGAAATGCTTAACTTGGTAAACTTAATCCCTGTAAACATTTACATCCTTCTCTGAACTATGATCTCAGATACCCTCAAAGCCTAATATCTTGCTTGCTCTATCTATCAAACTGGTGTAATACCAAACTTGATAAAATCGTCATCTGAATAGGCATGTGAGATTCACGGAGCAAGAACGTAGGTTCCATAGGTGGTATCCCTTAATTTGTGGGGTATATTCGGTAGAATCCTTTGTTTCGCAACACCGCCGTCCCGGCGACTTATTCGTAATCGGATAAGCTAGCCTGCGAAGGAATCGCATAGAACGACGACATCGACTTACTCTCAGCATTGAGAAAGTCCACGACCGCAGTTGGCTGCGACTCCGTACACGAGCTTGATAAACCCAAAACAGTCGGACTTAGCGATCACACCTTTGTTAAAAGCCTTGCAGCCATGGACAAGAATCCAGACGTTGAGGCGGGTTCCTGCTCCCACGCCTGCATTGAGCCATTCCAACAAGCCAGCGCTCTAATCCAACGCATCCGCAACTCTCTCCTGATCCGCCGCGCCCCCGGTCCAGGATCGTACCCTCCCATCGCGAGCATCCCAAGGACCTCCCCCGAGCGCCTAGCCCAAGCCTCCGCCGATGGGCCCGATTCTCCAATCGCCTCTTCCACCACCACCTCCTCCACCGTCCTCTACCTCGCGTACGGCTCCAACCTCTCAGCTGAGACCTTCCTCGGCCGCCGCGGCATCCGCCCCATAAGCCAGCTCAACGTCTCGGCGCCGGCCTTCGACCTCGCCTTCGACCTCCCGGGACTGCCGTACCTCGAGCCGTGCTTCGCGAACACCACGCCGCGTAAGCTTCCCAAGCCGCCGACGATCCCGGGCGATCCACCCAAACTGCCACTGCCGCCGCCGCCACCACCTCCTCCCGTCAGTAGCAGTGCAAAAGAAGACGGCAACGATGACGGAGCGTCCGGGCTGGTTCCGGGGGTGCGGTGGTCCCGCGGCCTCTACGGCGTCGTCTACGAGGTCACGGCGGACGACTACGCCAAGATCGTGCGCACCGAGGGCGGCGGCGCAAACTACCTCGACGTCCTGACGCCGTGTCTGGCCCTGCCCCCGCCCATCCATGTCCCCGAGAAGCCGCCGTTTCCGGAGCTGCCGCCGCGCCCCTTCCTCGCACACACACTGTACGCGCCGCAGGTACCACCGCCCAAGGACGGCGACGGCAATGAGAATGACAACGGGGAAAGGGGAGGAAATGGGGATGGGGATGATGGAGGGGACGGGGATGGTAAGAAGCACTGGTGGCAGCGCCTCCTCCTCCCCCTCCGCCGCCCCGACCCCGCCTACGCCCAGCCCAGCCCGCGGTACCTGAAGCTGATCCGCGACGGCGCGCGCGAGCACGGCCTGCCGGAGGAATACCAGCGTTACCTAACCGGGCTGGGGGCGTACCGGCCGACGACGTGGCGGCAGGAAATCGGGCGCCTGCTCGTGGGCGTGTTCTTCCTCCCGCTGTTCGTCGTGCTCATCGCGCTCGGGGCGCTGCTGGCGGACGAGGAGGGCCGCGTGCCGAAGGCGCTCGGCGTCGCCATGCTCGTCGCGGTCAATGCGCTGTGGATGGTCTACGATGCGGTCTTGAAGCCGGTTTTTGGCGATGGGGAGCGCACGGTGGTTGAGGATGATGGGGACGCGGATGCGGGTACGGGTGCGGGGAGCAGACGGAGGTCGAGGAGGTTACGCGGCAGTCGCGGGTAGGGAGGAGTAGGCGAGAAGAGCGTGCTGCTTGGGGATTGGTAAGTAGGTGGGATTGTGTGGAATTGGGTGATCACGTCATTTTGGTAGCGGTGTGCGAATACGTGGGATGTTTGGTCGGTTCTTTGGATATCATGATTATCAGCGTTTTATCATATTTCTACTCTAAGATCATATCATATCATAGATAGAGTTCCCCCTCTTTGCCAATTGGTTGTTGCCCCGTGTGAAATGATCTCGTAACCCCTTACCATAAGTGCACACCCACTTGCTCCTATGTAGACCAAGCCAACCCCCAATCCGAACCATGCAATTTAGTGGCTAAAGAGATACAACAATTAATTTGAGGTCCTCGCCACAAGTTCTGGGATGTCATCTACGGAATTCCGTCCCTCGAGGATGTTAACGACGGCTGTGAACAGGGGATATTCGTTCTCAAGATTCCGTTGCTTCAGGAACGAGTAGACTTCGGCCGCCGTAGTCGTACCCTGTAACTTCTGGCCATTGAGTTCCTTGTCCTCGACCTCCTGGACAGTGATGCCCTGCTCGACCGCCTTCTTGGCGCACCGGAAGTTCCGGCCGCCGCTGCAACTCGTGATCAGATCGGCCACGCCGGCACTCTCCTCGGTAAAGGTGGCCGTCGACACGGTCTCGCCGAAGAACTCCTGGCCGAACTTGACCATCTCCAGGAGCCCGACACGCATGATGGCCGCCTTGGCGTTGTCGCCCCAGCCCCGTCCGTCGACGAAGCCCGCCGCCAACGCGACGATGTTCTTCAGCGCTCCGCCCAGGGACACGCCGGCCACGTCGGAGACCATGCGCACGTGGAAGTAGGGTCGATGGAAGAGCGCCTTGAAGGTCTCGTGGTCCAGGGGTGGGTACTCGGGTGGGACCGGCGTCAATTTCGTCTTGCTAATCCTGCCTCGGACGTCCTTGTGCTGCATATCGGCCAAAGGAGTCACGCTTAGCTCCGACGCACGTGGTGAACTGCGATTTGGTGTGGCCGAACGGGGCGTGGCGTTGCGAGAGGGGTTGCGAGAGCTGTCCATTGGCGGCGGGTCGTAGGCAATCGTGGTCTCGGACCACTTCTCAGCTGCGATTTCAGACGCAATGTTGGCGCCGGATAGAGCACCGATGTAGATGCCCAGATCCTCACCGATCCATTCGGAAAACAGAGCTATGCGCTCGTCGGACACGTTCACGCCCTTGATGCAGGAGATACCGCGGGCAAAGGGCACAATCTTGCCCTTAATCGAAGCGCATGCCCGGTGTATGAACTGGTGAGGCAGGTTGAAAATCAAGATGGACGAGTCTTTGACGGCGTCCTCGAGAGAAGGGTTCGCGACCACATTTGCGGGCAGCTTGATGTTGGGAAGGTACTTGATGTTCTCGTGGTGCTGGTTGATGACGGCCGTAAGCTTTTGTGGCTTGTCTTCGAAGATTACCTCCTCTTCGTACACCCACATCTGAACCTGCTCCTCAAAAAGCTCGGGGTGCTCTTTTGTGTTCTGGGCCACGATCTTGGAGATTGTCGAACCCCTGCATTGCCCTGCGATTAGCTCTGCACTGGAAGATGTCCAGCATAGACAAACACGCTCACCAATTACCAGAGCCAACTACGGTCACCTTGTGCCGTTTCTCATGAACGCTCAGAAGTCCTGGTGCCATGGCTGGAAGTTGTGAGGAAAATTGTCTCGAGATGAAGAAGTGTTTAAGCTTGAACGGACGGGGCTTCGCGGGGAACCTGAAAGACGCAGGCACTTGATATCTTAGGCGACACAAGACATTCATACAGACTAGAAGTATGAGGACACCTTGGGGCTTAAATAGTCTTATAGGACTGGTGGTTGGAGTTCATGTGACAACGACTAGCAAGTATTGGCCGAGGCGTACAGATCTGTAGTGGAACTGGTAATCACAAATTATACGGGGTACCAACCTAAGAGAGAGGATGACGCAGGGGATCCGGCAGAATGATCGTGACCGCCTACCCTTTCGGAATGATCGGTGGGTACGATCTCGCCGAGTGCGACCCAGCGAAGTGGCTCACACGAGACCACCTGGAGAAGTTCATGTGATTGGACAGTTGGGAAACAAGCCTAGGTACATGGTACATGACCCGAGGCAACTGGGGCCAAGAGATCAATCAATCATACCTTCCAGTTATTATACCATGTAAACTGTCGCATATTGCGTCGCAGTCAGGTGCGAGGCGCTCGCTCAAGGGAACTCAAATGGGGAGCAGGAAGCGAGGCTTAAAATCCTTTTCGAGAGGGCGCGGCCATGTCCGAAAGGCCGTACATAATAATATCGAATATACTGCTTATCTTTCGCACAGCCAACATCTATTGCATATGGCTCTTATCTGTCTCAATTCTCTCCCACGCATCACGTTTTCGATGCGGCCTGCAGCCAACCATCGTTACATGTTAACATGAGCGATGTCATATTCGCGACAGTATGTATTCTTTTATTTTGGCGACAAGTGTGCCATCGACTTTCCCGAAATGAATTATGATGGGACATAATTGTCTTCTCATCCCGGCCTTAAACGCTTGATTTCGTCATTGCATCTGCGAGTGACTGATTCAATCAATCTGTTTGTTCCAGCTGAATTGTTGGGGCGAACTGTGTCTCTACCAACCAGCCAACCTGATCTTCGTATATCAATATTACATATTACTTTTATATTAGAGGGTAATACTGAGTTTTCTCATTCATATTAACGCTTCAGAGTTTTCTCTATTCATACCTAAGACCCTTCTTACCCATCGTCCTTGGGTTATTGTCGTTGTCATTTATTTCCCTTGTGCTATAAGCCAGGCGTTGTAATCACGGTGAATCGCTGCCGGGCATACATCTGTAGACGAACAAACATCAAACGGCCATTCCGAGTTGAGTTCGTTTCAACTATACATCACTAATCAAGATCTTGGACATCTGACATTGGTCAATTTCCGCCGACCCGAAGTGCCGGTTGTGGGTCGCCTTACCGCTGCCGCCGAAAACGCCGTCACCAGGGTCCATGAGTCTTTAGTCTATACGCGCCAGAAGTTTTTCCGCGCTTTTCATAACGTCTCCCTATCATCCCAGCGCTCTTCTGAGGCCGTGCCGTGAATCCTGAACATGGAGGGCCCGGATCTGTCGAATCTGCGATCGCAGGCGTCGTCGAGCTCGAGTCTGGCCTTTGCAGACCCTGCGGCCCCTCCTGCGAAGAAAAAATCAAGGAGGGGCGGGGACCCCTCGATGCAGAAACGTCGATGCGTCAGCACGTACGTGACTCTCTCATCCGCCCCAGCTATATGGCCTAGGGCCTAGGGCCTAGGTCACGCCCGTACCTATGAACCCCCGATTGACTGTTGTTGTGTCCTCAGAGCCTGTATCGCCTGTCGACGTCGGAAGTCGAAATGCGACGGGGCCCTCCCGAGCTGCGCCGCCTGCGCCAGCGTCTATGGCACCGAATGCGTATATGACCCCAATTCCGACCACCGACGAAAAGGAGTATATCGAGAGAAGATCGACAGCATGAAAGCGCGGAACTCCACTCTTCAGATTCTGATCGAAGCAATACTCAACGCAGACGAAGATGATGTCCCCGATATTGTCAAAAGAATACGTACATGCGATAGTTTAGATGCTGTGGCCGAGTCGATTATCAAACATGATTTTGGTAACGAGCCGGAAGACGAAGATGAATTGGAAGATGATTACACAACCGATATGACAGTTGAGGGCGAGAGGGATCTTGCCCGCAAGATGGGAGAATTGCGAGTAGAGAACGGATCGACACGCTTCATTGGTGGTACCTCGCACCTGATACACTGGGATATACATGGAGCGCCAAATCCTGCACATGAGTCCCAGGACGCCAACGCGCTCAATGAGGACCCTATCACAAGCTGGTCAAATGTCAGCAAAGATCCGAAGGTCGTCACACATCTCCTCAACATGTATTTTGATTGGCATTATCCCTATTTCACCACTATATCGCGCAGCTTATTTTACCGAGACTTTCGGAGAGGAAAATCGAGCATCCTACCTTATAAGACAGCCTACTGCTCTCCTTTATTAGTCAACGCTATGCTCGCCTTAGGTTGCCACTTTACTAGTGTGCGCGATGCGTACGCCATTGCTGGAGATAGTTGGACCAAGGGAGATCATTTCTTTGCTGAGGCCAAAAGACTCATCGTTGATAATGACGAGTATGAAAAGCCTCGCTTGACTACAGTCCAAGCTTTAGCTTTGATGTCAGTCAGGGAAGCAGGATGTGGCCGGGAAGCCAAGGGATGGGTTTACAGCGGTATGAGTTTTAGGATGGCCCAGGATTTGGGACTCAACTTAAACATCGGTGGTATCAAAAGTGATAATGAGAACCTGGACGAGCTAGAGATCGATGCTAGGAGAGTCACTTTCTGGGGCTGCTTCTTGTTCGACAAGTGCTGGTCAAACTACCTGGGTCGGCTACCGCAACTCCCTAAGAATTCCTACAGCGTTCCCAAATACGACGTCTTCCCCGACGAAGACGCTGAACCCTGGTGCCCGTACACTGATGCAGGGTTCGATGATGCTTTAAAGCAGCCGTCAAGAACTCGTACAATCGGCTTGCAGTTGTCCAAGTTATGTGAGATCAGCAGCGACCTTCTCCTGTTCTTTTACCACCCAAACCATATAGGGCGGTCAAGTGGAAAGTCCGTTGAACTCAAGAAGCTGAGTGAACTACATCGGCGTCTAGAGGACTGGCGAAAGGAGTTGCCTAAGGAGCTCGAACCGAAGGAGGGCCAATTGCCCAATGCTATCCTGATGCAGTAAGCCCACTCCTTGCACACTCTTAACCATTGATATTAACCAATAACAGCATGTTCTTTCATCTGCAGTATATCCATCTATTCCGACCATTTCTGAAATATTCACCCCATGCATCGCCTTTGCCACCCCACGTATCTCCACGGAGAATATGTACCGCAAACGCTGGTGCTATCTCCAAGCTGATGCGATTGTATAAGAAGCTCTACAACCTGCGTCAAATCTGCAACATCGCCGTTTATATGCTGCATTCTGCCTGCACTATCCACATATTGAATCTCCCCGAGAAGACTGCAAGGAGAGACATCATTCACGGAGTAAGGCATCTTGAGGAAATTGCCGAGGATTGGCTCTGCGGGCGACGGACGCTTAGCATTATCAGCGTCCTCGCACGGAAGTGGAATGTCGAACTTCCCGAGGAAGCGGCTCATGTTCTCCAGCGCACCGATGAAAGATGGGGCACTTTCAATACGTCTGATGTTCCTTCTCCACGATCACATCTGACCACATCACCATCACCCCCAGCGATGGTCACAGCATCATCCCTAATGAAAATGGAACAACATAGTCCAGTGAACCACAATTCTCCATCGGCCCCGGGCTCATCTCCACCAGCTATGCCGGGCTCAAACGTTTCCCCTAACATGGTAAACATCACTTCGGCTCCATCCAACTTGCCTGTGTCGAGACATATGATCGATAATTCCTCGATCATGGGAAATTCAATTCCCTTAAGCGTTGATGAATTGAACAACGCAAATTGGCGGCAGGCAGCCGTGCCACAACCTATTCCTGATTATTCTCAGCCTTATGCCAACATCTCCAACAGCCTCAGATCCAATCCGGCGTCCCAAAACACGACGCGAAACGTGTCTCCCAACTCTGTCTACGCGATTGATGGACAGGATTGGTATATCAAAGATGGTGCTAACTGGCAATCTGGTTTCGATACGTGGAACATGGGGAGTGGGACCTCCCCAGCCAATATGTCGGACCCGTCGATGTTCATGTTCACCTCGAATTCTCCAGGGAACAATACCAGACGGTCTCCGACCACCATGGACTTCAACTTCGACAGCCTCAATAATCTGTCTTCTATGGACGGGTGGGATCCCGCAAACCTTGAGTAATAAACAAATAATGGGCGGGTGCATTTTGGGTCTGGGACATTTCCTTGGAATAGCGTATTGGGAGTAACTGGGACTTTGTAGATGGGATACAGCGGGCGAATTACGGAGGGATATCAAAACTGAACTGAGAGGAAACCCCCAACAAAGTGAGGAGTACTCAACTTGGCCTATAGTACTGGATTCGGATGACTTCATGTCGGTTTCTTAGCCTCACTCTCACTTGTATGATGATATATATGTCACGAGAGATTTAATCAGATCAACAGGTCACGTAACAAAAATAGGAAGTAGTATTCAACATCGCCAGCGATTGTCTAAAACATCACCTAATATCTAGTATTATCAGACTAATAGCCAGCATCGTCCCAAACTCAGGACCCATTCATCTGTTATCTTTCCTCCTCGGTCTTCGCTTCTAGCTCATGATGCTATTCAAGACATCTTCAGTCATCTTGTTTCAGCTTGGTCGCATAGCACACAGAGGGGAACTGGCACATTACTAAGATCACATCATGAGCCCGCTTACAATGTCAAAAGGGTAAGATAAATTATAGTGAAGGGTATAAATAGTGAAACGGATTTTAGAAAGAGATAATAAACCTTTCCATGAGACCAACTTTGTCTGTCATTCTATTTATGTATTTTACATTAAACTATGCTTTTCATAGATGTCATTAAGTGTCGAGAACAGGGCCCCTACATGTCTCCTGAAGCCATTTGAGATGCTGAGTAGGGGGGCTGTACATTCATCTGAGGCCGTCTAGGTCATCTACTTTGCCTCTTTGCTATTGTTTCAAGTCTATTCGATACAAGGCTTTCCAGTGATTCAGAACGTTTCGAGGACAAGAACACTCACGGCCCCAGTGAAAAGGGGTTGCCGGAAGCCGACTCAGAGTGGCGAGGCTCATGTGATACAGCACATCATGGGGCTGATACAGTAGTGTGATGATATTCTTCGGAGCTTTTAGCAGCGCAAGAAGTCTGCGCAACGCACTGTTTGTTATGACTTGCTTGCACGACTTGCCCTGCCGTGCTGTGAGCCACTGCATGTGCCGGATCGCTCGATCCTGCAGTTCGTTCACAAGGGGATACCCTGGAGCATTCACGACGTTGAGCAAAGCACAGCATAGAAGTGATACGCGTATAAGCAACTTCAGATGGGATCGTCAGAGATATTGGGGATCCGTAGTATATCCGGCGGCATTATGAGAGCATCCCAGATCATCCTTGGAACGGTTCTGGTTCATGGTTGATGGTTGTATGACAGCGGCAAAACTTGCCGCAGGGTTTTCCACCTGTCTGTCCTAGGAACAACCACGTGGTGTTATGCAAATGCGGCAGAGGGTGAAACGATAGCCATGGAGAATAGATGAAAGCCCAGCCGCTGTTACATTGAGCTTGCAGAGTAAGCAAGTAAGGGATTGCAAGGTCAAGGTGGCCACGATATCGGTGAATGGCGCCTCCGAGTCTCAAAAGTTCATGATTCGTTCTCACCTTGAAGCCGCCCGCGCATGGACTAGTCGGCGGGCAGGAAGTGGAAGTCGCACGATGACTCTGACAACGGCACAGCTCACTTGTGGAGGGTCACAATTCGTCCCAAGTCCCGTCCCATCAGACACGGAAACAAGATTTTTGAAGTCATAATGCAGGGGCCCGGAATGCCTCGTTTTCTGCCACCTGCTGGTGCGGCCTGTTCGTCTGATGTTAATTCATCAGCCGCGAACTCCAAACAGTTGCGGTACCAAGAGTATCCAAGAAATCCAAGAAAATCAAGAAAGCCCAAGAAGCCTAAGACACCAATGGACAGTCCAGATCTCTATTAAGAAGTGAGAAAAAGGCCCCTGCGAATCTCAGAAATGGGCAGGAAAAGCTTCTTTGAACATAACAGAAGCACCTGAAACTCTGGGTATAGAAATGCTCTCGTACGCATGTTGAAATATTCTATAGGCATTTCGCTTGAAAATACTTTCAGCACGATGTGGATAGGATCGGAGATGAACAACTAAAGCGAACACAGTAAAAATAGTTGCAGCTTCAGAAAAGAACATTCTCTAGTTACAATGGCTAACCAGGTATTCACACTTTTTTGGTGGCGAGCAGCTAACTTGTTCATGCTCGTTGATCAAGATTGTCATGGCCAAACCCTGGAGTCTCAGATCTCGTAAACAACACTGGGGTTGGAAAAACAATCTCGAATACATATGTTGTCAAATGTGGCATCACCTCCTAATTCCATTCTAGATGAGGGTAAAGGAGTTCTATTCATGCCGTGTGGTGAGATGACGGTATGAAGTCGCAGCCGACTCGAAACACCCGAGCAGATGTCAAAGGTTAATCATCGACGAGCATCAAACACTTCCCCGCAAACTCGTTCTGACTTCAGATGAATGACCCTTGAAGGATAGCGGGCAAATACTGTTTGATCACCTGGGAGGATGATGACGATGTTCGAGCCACGTGCGATACGGCGTTCGTGTCACCGCATTGGCAGTGAACAGTCAAATGATCCCTATACGAGCACCAGGCGAGAATTTCCAAACAGGGATCGCTTCAACCATACTATTTTGGCTTCGTTTCGATGAGACGGTAGTAACTAAATGGCCGTGCTTGGTTTCGAAGTCTTAGAAGTTCGACGACATCACCTTCCTTTGGTATAGATGTAAAATAATGGTCTAACGTGACGCGGCCGTGATTGAAGTATGAGCAACTCCGCATTGGCCGAATCCGTAATGGAGTACACCGTCTTCGCTGCCAATCTTCGCTTGAAGGGGGTCTAGCGTCGGGGAGCCCCAATGATATCCGTAGTTGTTTTGTCCACGGAAGGACATTTTGTGGAGGATCACTCCGGGTCAGAAAATCGGCCTAGCTGGATACCTAGAACAGCAACTTCCAAAATGTTGGGGTGCAATACAGACAGCTTCTGATTTATCGAACCGTAAATCTCTCTTTCCAGGTGCTACCCCAGATCGTACGCAGCTTGCCGAAAGGTCCCTGTCGGAGGGGTGCCCTGATTCGGAAGGCAAATCCGTCGTCCCTGGATAACGATCCTATCTGGCGATCGGTCTATGAAAAGAGCTGTCAGACTGGCCTCACGTTGGCTTTGACTTCAAGAGCCGGTTCTCACCAGTACCGAATGGAACCTCGGAAGCTTCTAAGCCTTGTGGAGGCCTGCAAGCAGGTCCTGCACAATCTGGGGAGACCTTGACATGGTCTACATGGCATAATAAAGATCCTGCAGGCCCTGCTGCGTACCAAGGTCTGGGTTGGACGGCGGAGGCTCGTGGCATTGTATCCTGATAGTGACTCTAATGCGTGATCGAATGTTTCTAAACTCCCCAGAGTGTTCTAAATATGCATATTCGAGTCTTGCCGCTTCATTGTATCCACAATAGATACATCGGTAGAGACAGATGCACATGTGGCACTCAGCATTAGATGCAATCATTAATCTAGACCAATTAACAGTAGCACATCACTTCCGGTAATAGATTTAGGTGGTGAAGCTCCGTTGGGTCTCGAGCTTCTTCTTACCCAATTCATT
This sequence comes from Whalleya microplaca, assembly GCA_022497155.1. Taxonomy (NCBI): domain Eukaryota; kingdom Fungi; phylum Ascomycota; class Sordariomycetes; order Xylariales; family Xylariaceae; genus Whalleya; species Whalleya microplaca. The sequence continues at coordinate 91,710 of MU385717.1, forward strand.
GGAGATGTTGGGTGTGAGAAGTGGTACTGCACAGGCTTCCCAGTCTCAGGGACCTTTCCAGACTACCACTCTCATGTATATTTCCCTTCTTGTTGAGATGCAGCTGTCATTCAGACAGCTTCAGGGTTCGATGCACCACACTGCGTGGTAGTCCAGAAGTCTACCCCAACCAACCTCAAAGCACGTGGAAGTAATATATTTTCTTCCTTTCTCCCGACCTAGTCGCTACGGCATAGATGCCGGCATGATACTGGAGGCAACATCATGTGAGGCAAGGGCCGCATCCAGCTGTTGATGCCCTGGGAATCGAGACATTTCAGGTAATATTATCATTGCAGCCATCTGTAATACCACTAAGTAATTGACTTGATGACCTGGTTTTGAGGTGCCATTGCGGATTGCGGACTCAGGAACGCCTCATGTCACGATATACTCTTTCCTCTTTGGCCGTAAGCTCTTTGCCATTTCGCCTGCCACTTGGCAGTGTAAGAGCCAGGCTCCAGGACGGCGTACAACAGAGTCGACGGCAAGAAGCCCAGATCTCGGCTCTGCAGAAACAGCTTGCGAGGAACATTTCCGTCTCCCGTGCATTACCCAACGCCATGGAGAGAGTTATTATCAGATATTTCCCTTGCAGAGCTGATGTTTCTGTGCCTTCATAAAGTCAGAATGACCCGATCAATACCAAAAGCCAGATGATTGCTGCATTTAAAGAAATTACCATCCCACCTTGGTGATGACAATGAAGGCTTTGCGAAAGACTTGGCGAGTGATCGTAAGGTGTTTGTTGACCTCTAAGTCAGATGGAAAGTCGGACCTTGTCCCGTTTTCGGTCCCAGCATCTGAAATTGCAACGTCTGGTCGACTGTGCCTTGGAGATCTTGGCACGGAAAGTGCCATATTTCCTAAAGCAGGCAGTGCGGACAGAATATTCAGAAGTTTACTACTGATCAATCCAGTCTGCTCGACTTCAGTCTGCTCGACTTTGAGATCTTAAATATATTCATACCGTATACCAGTTGTCTGTTAATATTATGGATTAGTTTCTTGGCGGAGCCTCGCAAGGCCTCGAGGTTGATATCCTTAGGTTTGAGAACTCATTGAGAGACTAGGGCAGCACTCTTTTGGGGCATCCAATCGGGCATTTTCTTTTGTGGCTTGACGAGGTACGTACTGCGCCGACAACAGATGGCTTCTCAAATGTCTCGAGCTGAGTGTTATCAGATGACTGCAACAATGTAGTTCAACACCATACAGGCTATGATTTGTTTTAACACAGGAAGTATTCGTTTGAAGACCTGAAACCAGTTTCGTCGTGATAAACCGTGAACTTCACGGTCAGTATGCGTTTCTGGGTTATCATAGTCGAGCCTTAAGGTTGCGATAAAGGCTAAGTACAGATACCTCCTAGTACTGTATGCGCTCGGATGGCAGAAAATAAGCTTGCCGATACTCCTGAGTTGTTAATGAAAAAGTGTCGACGAAATACGGCAGAGCGAATACTTTATTGTCCGTCTGTGACGATAGAATGTAACACCGTAAAACCCCCTAACCAATGTCACGAAATTGATACATTCATCCCATTTGATTCTGGCGATAGATTATAATGTCGTGCTCTGTTGTCGATGTCATCCGCTCGTCTTCATCTCTGACAGGTCTAGTCTAGCAAGGCTCTATCATAGAGTCCTCGAGTCGAAAGCGCAGGATTGTCTTGTACATAAGAACTTTGGTAGAGTGTTTGGGCTTCCATTGGTTTGTGGAATCAAAGAAAATAAGTAAAAAGCAGGGGTCCTTGCAAACCCACGAATAGGAGTCCTTTGCGATAATTTCTTGCAGTCCTATTGAAGGAATGGGAAACTCGGACCGGCCACCGCAAGTGACTGGGGAGCCGCAGGCACAAATCCCGTTGCCAGTCAGTCCAGCGACTGCTGGTATTCTAACAACGCCATTGAACGGGTCATTTAAATACGTTACCTTGATAGTTGAATTCGAATGCATTTTGGCTTGTCTTCCAGTACGACTTAAACCTCGAAGGAGATTTGATCTGACCCAAAATGCTGATAAACTAGGTTAGACTGAGACAGTAAACAGGCGAGAGAAAGCAAATACGATGAGTTATATTTTTCTGCACCATGCACGCACTGCGTTCACCCTCCATCTCCAGGAGTATGGTAAGCTGCGGTGCATTGGAAAGCGAAGCGAGCGACGATGACGTTCTAAACACCCATCGAAACATTCTTACCGAACAAGTAGATGGATCAGAGTCGATATCCGTTCGCCTCAAGTTAACTTCGATGGCTCATAGTCTCCTGCGTGGCCACTGTCCCCGGTATTGAAAGTCGATTCGCTGATTCTCGGGTCGTAAAGATATAGCAACCTATCATCGAAAACACACCCCTCCAATGAACCATATGTCTAAAGGCGCTCTTATCATGCAAAGGAGCTTCTCAAGATGGGTGTGTCGTGATATAAGTTGCTGAACCTGACTAACCCCTGCATAAAGATCAGATCTGTAGCTTTCAAGGGTCTGACTTTATTTGCATGTAATTTCAGGGTAAGGACATCGATGTCTACTTGGGAGCTTGGTCTGGTATTTTATCTTTTCCCGCATACTACGTAGGGTGGCATATTTTAGCGGACTAGGTACTGAAGCGCCGCATAGGAACCCCTTCACTTATGATGTTGCGAGAGTAGATCACTGTGAAGACGAGCTGCGTGCCTGCTTGAGGTCCTGATACAGCAGGACATAGCATCTGTTAATAAGATATAAGAGGGACGACCGTGTTTTTGATTCAAGTGTGGTGGTGTGTTTCTCGGACTTGCTGCGGTTTCGCACGGTTCACCTCCACAACGGCTCGTCCCTATTTCGGCTCTTAACACATGTCGATTAAGAGTCGCGTACCGCAATAGGGCCGCGTTGTTAAAAAGTGCTTGAGCATTCGTGCTACCAAACTCCTTACCATATCAGGGGGACCGGCCTCCACCGCCGGAGTACTCGATGCCAGTACTGAGGAAGGCTTATTCTGTATGGCACTGCATTGGCTCATGATAAAGCTGGTCTGCAAACTGCCCCAAATGCTATCAATGCTGTTAGAACAAGTAGGATTTGGATACAGCATCAGGTTGGCTGCCAACTATGGGGTCCGGGGAACCCTGGACTAGCAGGATCGTCTGAAAACATAGCTGGGCAATGCTAAAAGATACATCGACTGAGTGGCGATGGCGTTTGATGCATGAATATTAACAACCATGGGCTGGCGTCGTAATTGAGTGTTTGAAGGTCGGTACAGCCCACTCTTATTTTCTAGAAGGCTAGATTTCACTTGAAAGGGGGTGATCTGACAACCAGTATAGCCTCGCTTAATCCAAAACCTACATGATGATCAAGGTGTGGTTGAGCAAAAGTAGTAGAATAAGGTTAATCGAGGCGGGAAGAAGCGAGTTCCAAGTCAGATTCATTGATGACCTACTATTAGCTAAGAAACACAGTGTCATTCAGCAACAAGATGCCAGCTTACTAACAGTTGAGGTATATGATATGCTAGGAGTGTTAGACAGACGGGTTACGTAATAGTGAGTTTGAGTCACTGGTAGTGAAGCTAGTTAGCAGTAACCCCGCTAGACTTTTGCTGTTCCCCCCCTCTAGGACCGTGTCCAGCATATGGCAATATACTGTATTATGGCTAGTGACCACTGGTCAATGCCCGTATATACAAGGTTACTATGCTTAAAAAACTTTCATCAACGACAGCCACGTCTACGACAGGATTGATATGATGCAGCATAAAGCATTGCAACCCTGTGTCATCGCGACAGTGGCATTGGAAAGCCGCTGCAATGTGCATCAGAGGCAAATCCATATCCACAATGGACCTCTAATCTAGTCGACTAGGCTAGTCACTGGCTGGCTGACTGGATGCTGTATACGATGTGGGCCAGTCTTCAAGACACCGGCTGACCGAGGACTATCTTGATGGGCCGTGGCTGTTCATCACACCATCCCCCGTACGATCATCCATCCACCTTAATTACGGAGATCGCGGGGAAGATAGAGCCAGAACCATTGGTCTGTCTAGTCGGCATTCTCATGATTTGCATCCTCAAACATCTTGCAACATGAGATGAAAACACCAAGGCTGCTATCTGCGTTCAACCTGGACTTGGTATAGCAAGACTCTCGATTTGTACGATGAACCAAGACCGAGGAAACTCGGGAAAATATATCATTTTGCGTCTAAGGGGTCATGACTAGCCGGCTTTAGGTATACCGGCAGAGCTACTGTCATGGAATCTAGCCTGGCGCTGGTAGGCATTTTGATGATGCGCCTTGGACATTACCGACACGGCCTATACTTGATATTGATGGTTTCGCTTCGGCGTCACGCCTGCCGAACGAGAAGCAGCTCTCCGCTCAGCTTGAGAAAAATCCGCGGCCCTACGAAGCTAGTTACGTGCCCGCCAAGGAATGACCGATATGTATATCAGGGATGGGCACAATCCAGGATGGCGGCCCACCACCATGCTACCCTCCGCCGTCACTCGCCAACCGCTTGGCGCTCTGTGAGTTTCCTTCACCACCTCCCACGTATGTAGAAGTTCAGTGCAAATAATCCCGAACGATGATGGCGCCTTTCTATTAAGCATAGATTCTGCAAGTGCGAGAGCTGTGCGTAGGCGAGGCTGCACCATGCCTCACACCGCGGCTTAATGCTGCTACCCTAACTATCCTAACCACATATTTCAACCACTTAATCTATACATCTGGGCTCGCCACCATACTCTTCTTCTACTTACACTTGATCTCTTTCCACTGTTAACAAGAAGACCAGGAAGAAAGCTTTTCTGGTACCAAGGGTTTTCAGTGTTCACTGGTGGTTGTGGACCTCCCTAATTTTAGTGTGCCTGATCTGGGTTGCTTTTCCTTGCCCGTCCATCTCTCATCTCTATTAGTTGTAGGCGGAGTTGTAGTCGGTCCTAGTCAACCGAGTTGATGTACTGCCATCTGTATATCTTTCTAATCCCTGTACCCTCTCTTTACGACCTAGTCAACCCCATGTCTGATCATTCAAGTGAGAAAGCGGGCCAGAGAACAGGAATGCCCGAGGGGAGACTTCCAGACAAGGCGCTGGTAGACGACAACCAAAGTTCACATCTCATATCCACCCATCTTGTCACTCACTTCTCCTTACAATTGTTCCCCCGTTGTATATTGCATCTTCAATATACATGCGCTCGTCGATATTGCTCCGATGAGAAGGGGTTACCTATTCTCCAATTGAATTCGCAGAGCCAGACAGGAACGTCTCTTTTACCTGCATGCCAAGGACGCAGCCGTTGTCTGCCCTAGTTGAAGAGAGTACTTGAGGCCTGGAGAGGAATCATCTTGGTTAGTACAGGCATTTCCTATACTTCCTTTTGTCCACTGTCGTTCCGGGCCCTATTGCGACCCCTTGCGTTCAGTCTACCACTATTGCCACGAACTTGGGAAGACTTACTGGCAGGTCTAACAACTGATGTGCTGTGGAACGTGGCAGATCCTGTACATTCATCTTCAATCTTTCTGCACCCTTGTACGTGACTTGCCGTACATTCATTGCTCCAACCCCGCCACCTGCTTTGGCCTCCGCTCTGTGCCGTGCTTCTACAACCGCGGCGATCACTTTTCACTATTTTGGGGTCTCTTATGCTGTTGAACATAGCATCATGCTCATGCCTACCTCCCCACATTAGCAAGGGTTTCGGTCCGTTCAAGTGCCGCCGTCTAGAGTGACTACACCCTACCAAGGCCAGCGAGATACCTCTACCTCGTCTTTAAACATATAGGTTGAACTATCTCCCTCTCCCCCATCAGTTCAGCTTCCCTGCAGTACTAGACGCATTCATGCTTCACCCAACTGTTTCCCTCGTTCGAAGTTGCCTGTCGTCCATGACATACAAATCCAAGCGAGCTTGTCAGCCCACCAGCGTTATCTTCTCATCTATATCAAAAAGAATTCGCAACCACGGATTACTCAAACATGCTGTCTAATCCACTCCAACGGTTTTCACCGTACCATACGTTACCTTCTAACCCACTACTATCTAATGCTCATATGCCCGGGGGCCATCTTCACGCAAATGGCCTAGACACTTTCGGTCACGGATCACAATATACCCTCCAGCACCTTCAACAGCATGTAGGCGTTCACGCCCCTCACCTGGCACGAGCACCACAGCCAAAACACCGGCAACACCCCTACGGAGGGTCGAATACTAGAGCCACAGGAGCAGCCGGCCCCATCAGAAGGAGGATAAGTAGGGCGTGTGATCAGTGCAACCAACTGAGGACCAAGTGCGATGGACAACACCCTTGCGCTCATTGTATAGGTATGTAACTCTCCGGAGGCGTGTTTGTCTAAATCGAAGAGACTAATTATAGTAGAGTTTGGTCTGGGCTGCGAGTATATTCGGGAACGAAAGAAGCGAGGCAAAGCATCACGTAAGGATCTTGCCCAACAAGCAGCTCAGGCGGCTGCGGCTGCTACCCAGAACGGCCAGAAATCACCAAACCAGAATGATGACAGCGGAGCTTCTATAGAACCACAAAAGGACGATTCGTGTTCCGTTAAACCGGAGCAACAGTCGAACTCCAGCGAGAAGGGGCTCAACGACATCGGCGAGGACGCAATGCAGCGCAGTCAGAGGACGGGAAGCCTTGATAGCTTGGCGGAGTTAAGTTCCCATCAACCTCATATGTCAAACCACCCAGGTGCGTTAGACAGAGACCAGCTTGATAGTCCCACCTCGTTAGATCTCAATGGGTATGGCACTGTCCACCAGAACGCGTACGACAGGCAAGGTATGGGCCACATAATGAGTGGAACTACACACACTCCATATGGCTCAGGTCAAGGAAATCTCTCCAACTACCCTGAGATTCCATATGCGCTACAGACCCAGAGTCCTACCAACTACTCGGCTAATGCTCCTACAACATTCCGCATAGAAACTAGTCCACTGGGTGCATATCCCATGGCTGGGGAGTCTACTTCACCAGAATGGATGTCAATGTCCTCGCCTCCTCCACAGTACCAATCTCAAATTCCCCAGAACAACTACCACCAACAACTACGATACCCAGTTCTCAACCCTCTACTCCCCCATCTTGGCAACATAATTCCCGTCTCTCTGGCTTGCGATTTGATCGATCTGTACTTTGCTAGTTCGTCCTCGGCACACGCTCATCCAATGTCACCTTACGTCCTCGGCTTCGTGTTTCGAAAACGGTCATTCCTTCACCCTAGTAAACCCAGACAGTGTCAACCGGCATTGTTAGCAAGCATACTTTGGGTAGCGGCGCAAACAAGCGATGCTCCATTCCTAACTAGTGTTCCCTCTGCCAGGGGCAAAATATGCCAGAAGCTGCTCGAGCTTACCGTTGGCCTACTCAAGCCACTTATTCACACGCCATCAGGCGAGGCCTCACCTGTCGCTAGTCCGGTCATCGATGGTGTTGCCTTAGGTGGATTAGGCGTTGCACTTCCCGGCTCGATGAGCATGGAAAACTTGACAGGAGAATCTGGTGCCTTTGGGGCCGCAGGAACATTGGATGACGTTATCACTTACATACACTTAGCTACAGTAGTTTCTGCAAGCGAATATAAGGGTGCCAGCCTTCGGTGGTGGAATGCGGCATGGTCGCTTGCGAGGGAACTGAAATTGGGCCGAGAACTACCAGTTAGCGCACAATCAATAGGACAAAATCACAACCACAATGAAGCCGACGCGGATGGCGAGACGGAGGACGGGCTAAGTAGCAGCATCAACGTTGGAGTCGTTGGCGAAGAGGATCGGGAGGAACGGAGACGTATATGGTGGCTCACCTACATTGTAGATCGCCATCTAGCATTATGTTATAACCGGCCGCTATTCCTCCTAGACATCGAATGCGAAGGCCTTCTGCAACCTATGGACGATACCGAATGGCAAAACGGGAACTTCGACTCCTACACAACAGATCCTGCGTTATCTGAGCAATCTGGTCCGAACGAGGGTCGGGTGCGTGGTCCACACTTCGAATGCACCGGCCATAGCATTTTTGGTTATTTCCTTCCCCTAATGACTATTCTGGGCGAAATCGTGGACCTTCACCATGCGCGTAACCACCCAAGATTTGGCATAGGATTTCGCTCGGCGAAAGAGTGGGAGGATCAACAGGCCGAGATCGTGCGGCACCTCGAGGCATACGAGCATAGTCTGAAAAGGTTCGAGCAGCGTCACTTCAATGCTAGTTCCGAAGACAAGAACGAACAATCAGCCACTCTGGAAATGCCTACTGAACTCGAACACATGGATTCCCCCTCGGTAAGATCGGTGCACACGAACTCCTCGCGGATGACCGAGTCCGACATCCAGACTCGCATCGTCATGTCGTACGGCACCCACGTCATGCACGTACTTCATATCCTGCTTACCGGGAAGTGGGATCCCATCAACTTACTCGACGACAACGACCTATGGATCTCCTCCCAGAGCTTCATCACCGCCACCGGCCACGCCGTGTCCGCCGCTGAGGCCATCAGCAACATCCTCGAGTACGACCCGGGCCTCGAGTTCATGCCCTTCTTCTTCGGCATCTACCTCCTGCAGGGCTCCTTCCTGCTTCTCCTCATCGCGGACAAGCTTCAGCTTGAGGCCTCCGCGAGCGTCGTCCGTGCCTGCGAGACCATCATTCGCGCACACGAGGCGTGTGTCGTTACGCTGAACACCGAGTACCAGGTAAGTCTAATCCCCTAATTATATACACGTATTTCAAATTCCAAGGGACTAACCAACTCGATCACAGCGCAACTTCAGCAAGGTAATGCGCAGTGCCCTGGCCCAGGTGCGCGGCCGCGTGCCCGAGGACCTGGGCGAGCAACACCAGCGCCGCCGGGAGCTCCTGGCGCTGTATCGGTGGACTGGCGACGGCACCGGGCTGGCGCTCTGATCTACTATACTATCTATCTCCTTTGGTGTAGGTCCGACTGGCGTTTAAGGGGTCATTCCTCGGACAAGGTTCAAGGTATACCGGTACTACAAAAAGGGGCCGGGCGCCGAGTCTGGTTGCTTTATTCTGCTTTGCTTTGCTTTACTTTGATCTTGATCCTGTCATGGTTCCGGCTGCTGACGAAAAAAGGATGTGTTTGGAAAATTACTTGTTGTGCTTTCGTGATTTTATACCATGCGGTGCCGGCTGCGGTGGCAGTCGCGGCTTGTTTGAATATGTATGTAGTGATCGAAGTTGCTGAAGATTGGTGAGGAGTTGGGTTGGCAAATCGGGGGTATTAAACAAACATTGTCTGTCTATAAGAGCGTTATATAAACCGTATGTATGATCGAACATATTGAATTTGGTTCTTCTCAAGCTGGATTTCCTGTTCGTTGTTGTGCTACCGATATGTGTGGCTGAAATCGTACTCATTGGAAGGAAGCGCGGAGATGTCGAACTCAGGGGCTGTGTTGCTACTGGTGTATAAAAAGCCAATCAGAGTCTTGGTTTAAGTTTCAGATTACATATCTAGTTATACATTCGCACTTTGTGACACTGAAGAATTCTGAAAAGTTACTAGGTTGAGATTATACTGTAATGGGGTCGGGATATCGCCGGGTAACCAAGGGTATAACATATGCTTATACTCTTTTCTCTTCCAATATGCAGCTTTAGCAACACGGCTAGCACTCAACACAATTGTGTTGCCTTTGATTGAAAGAGTCTGCTATTGATTTTAAGCCTGTAACCTTTCAATTTCTATGTATTGGCTCCCCCGTTATACCTGGATATTCCACTCCCCCCCTGACAATATATACAACGACTTAATTTCACTTTGACTCTACATTTCGACTGTCGGAGCAAATAAGCTTTGTACACAATAGCATTATAGTAGGTTCATTCAAAGTCGCCACAAGGGTAGGCGGTCGAGGATTCGATACGCCAGGGTTCATATCATATACTGCGTATACCACTATACAAAGTTTGTTGTTGTATGTTTATTGAGCGGGTCAAGCAGGCCACTGAATATCCCATACTTATACGTAGACAGCAGGTCGTAGTCGCAAATAGACCAGAACTTGCGTTGAAAAATGGGACTCAGAATCTCTGCTTGAAAGCAATCGACACCATGGTAACAACTATTATAATAAAGACACAATTGTCAATTCATCACAAAGAGAGCTTGAAACCCTCTTCCCAACGTTCGATGACTGTGAGACTAATAACTCGTGGATGGTCGCACCGGACATCGCCGTCGAACCTTGAACCCGGACCGCGGGGCCGATCGGTGGGTGGGGTAGTACTTACATACATACGCACGACATACTTAGGTACCTACTTCCATCGGCGATATCTCCATGCCGACTGAGGGGTAGCTAGCTGGACGGGCACCTTTGTTGATACCTTACGCAGTAATTCGTAACGAAGCAGTTCTTTCACGCTGTATATATTCATACAATTTTCTTGTTTGGATCACCATTGACTTTCACTTGACAGTTGAGCATACTCTAGATATATCACTCCTCTCCCCAAACAGTCTTTTCACTACTAGGATCTTGAAGAAAAATGGCCACAGACGAAAGCAAACGGCGCGCCGAGTCGCTGATTCCCAAGTTCCAATTCGAACGCGTGTGGAACCAAGGTATGCCGCCATGACAGCAGTTCTCCGTTGTCAGTTCTGCAGCTCCCAAACACCATCTCTTTATACATAACATTATCGTACCTACGAATCAGAGCTGACAGAGCCCACACGAACAGAGGACGGCGGAAAACGCATCACGCTCTACGGCCAGATCGACGCCCAACCCGCCCTCCTGATCTTCGACCGCGCGCCGATCCCCGAGGCGCACGAGTACCTGCGCGCGCTGCCGGGGAGCCTGCGGAGCATCACGAACCTGAGCAACAACGACATCTACGCGTGGTTCCTGGGGTCGGGGGGCCCCATACTAACCGCGAACGGTAACAACGACGGTAACGACCGGTACGCGGACTACAAGCTGTCTTTGATCTGCCCGTGCACGGCGCAGCACCTCAAGAAGCACAGCCGGCAGGGGTACCGGTACGTGACGGAGACGCCGGCGATCTACGCCGAGCACGTCCGCCCCTTCATGCGCGCGAACCGCGAGGCCGGGCGGCTGAACTGGGTCTACAACATCATCGAGGGGCGGAAGGAGGTGGAGGACGTCATCTACAGGACGCCGCTGGGGCTTGGGGACGAGGAGGGCTTCCTGATGCTGCCGAATTTGCACTGGGACCGCCAGACCATCGAGGCGCTGCACCTGCTGGGCATCGTCGAACGGCGGGACCTGTGGAGCCTGCGCGATCTGAGGAAGAGGCATATCCCCTGGCTGCGACACATGAAGGACAAGCTCTTCGACGCCACGGTGAAGACGTACCCGCAGATCGAGAAGGACCAGCTGAAGCTGTTCTGCCACTACCACCCTACGTACTACCACTTCCACATCCACGTCGTGCACGTCATGCTCGACGCGACGGCGACGCAGTCGGTCGGGAAGGCGGTGGCACTGGATAGCATCATCGAGCAGCTGGAGTCAATGGCGGGGGACGAGGAGACGGGCATGGACACGGTTTCGCTCAGTTACACGGTGGGCGAGGCATCAGACTTGTGGACGGATATATTTGAACCTCTTAAGCGCTCTGGTACAGCTTCTCCACCGCAATAACAAGATCGTTGACTCCCGGCCCCGTCGGACAGTCGGTCCATTTCCCATCGTCCCTTATACAGTATATTTCGTTGTTCAGTCGGACCGTGCAGCTCTTCGTCACGCTCGCCTGATGATGACAAGGTTAGTATCTTCTCGGATGATAGATAGTATACTCGATAATACTCTTTGGAACGTACATCAGCACTCCTCCGAATACTCTCCCTTAGCATTCCCAAGCCAAAGGCGCCATCGTCTTTCGCGGCGCAGTCGTTCAGCTTCTCGAAGTCGATGGCGTGCTCCAACGCGCAGTCCTCCACGAGCTCTCGCTGCGGGATCTCCTGGTAATCCCTCGTCAAGCACATAGTGAAACCGAGGTAGATCTTCGGATCCGGGTATAAATGGTGGGCGCATAGCTCGAGAACTGGACAAGCAGGAGTCAGTCAACAAACTTGTTTCGGGCTCGCTCCTGGAGACAGCTTCAGGTGTGTTTTGGTCTTAGGAGTTCCACGTACTGTTTCCCATGCACTCGGAAGGCCCGTGTCTGCAATCGACGCCGTCGTTTTCTGTCGGTGTACCGATGTAGGATAAGGTGAAGTTTACTTTATCCATCACGCGCATCATCGAAGGCAGAACCAGCTCCTTGAGACAGTCCTTCGCATCGGGACATTTGCTCATTATATGCGCCTCGAGGGGTACAAGCTCTTGTATGGTCGTGGTCGTGGTCGTGGTCGTGGTAGTGGGCGATGCTATTTTTTGAGCTTCCGTTGGGGGCGTGTTGGGCACGAACCGGCCAGCGTCCAACGATACGGGCTGGAAGACGTAAAGCGTGTACAGGACCAACGCGACGGTGGTCAAGAAGATGAAGGGGCCATGTCGACGTCGTGCGCGATTTCGAAGGGGCATTGTGTCCTCCGTGGTTGGGAGGCCGACCTTAGCAGCCATGCCGGCGGATGAATGTATCCGGTCAATATACAATATCACAATAATGAGGGTGACTATGATACGTTTCATTCACTCAAGAAACCCGTAGTAGCCACACGTAATGGTATTATATAAAAAGCAAACGTTCACACGATGAGTCAAAAAGAAAGCGTTGCTGCAGAGCGATTAGGTGATGATTGATGATGATGATGGAAGAGGGTATCGTGATCAATATTCAACACACGGGACCGGGAATGGCAGTCAATGATCATTGATAATCAAGGAGGGAGGGGGGAGCTCCATTCCGGGAGAGCCTCGATTTGGACGGGCTCTTATTGTTAGGTAGCTCCAGAGCCTTTTAACCTGAAGTTTCAGGTATGCATGTACCTAGGTATCAGTATAGCAGTCCACTGATGAACCCACCAAACCCACTGCCATCCACTGCCATCCACTTGAATCTTGATTGCTTAAGCGGACTTGGCCTAGGTAGGTTAGGTACCGTATGTATGTATGTATGTACTTGGGTAGTGCCGGCCTGACCTCCCTGACCACCCCGACTTGCTGCTTGCCTGACCACCTGTAGGTACCTGTCCCTGACCGAGCAGGGTAGCTCAGCAAAAAGTCGCATACATGCCAAATTCCAACAGATTAAAAACAACACGTTTAAGGTGACAGCCTTCGTAATTAAAATAAAAATACTATCAATAAGAAAGTAGTGCCTTCAAATATTATTATGATATTTTTATTATTTTCTTTCTATGCTTGGAAGAATTAATATGCATTTATGAATACCTGGTGTGTCCGTGAAGGTGTGCGACTTTTTGCTGAGCCCACCTGCCGAGGTATCGACTGTACCTGCCTGCCTGCTGTATGTACATATGCTTCGATAGGTAGTATTGGCTGTAAGATGTAGTGCGCGTATACATATGTACATAGCGTATCACACAGCTGCTACCTCACCTACTACCTATACTATGTAGTACATGTACATAACATACCTAGGCTGTCTAGGCTAGACTGGAAACTTACCTGGGCCCCGCGGTGTGAACCCCACCATCATCTCAAGTTCCCAGCTCCAGCACAGGTTCAATTCAAACGTTACCAACCTTTCGGCCAAATGACTGCATCCATGTCCACGGGTGTGTAGTGTTTATTGCATGCCCTCTACCCGCCCTAGCAACGATGCCCGGGTTCCTGATTCACCTTCACTAACTAACTAACTAATGGATCCTCCCGTGATTGTAACGTTTCTGACAATCCAAAGCCACGGACTCGGCAGTCCCCACTGCAAAGAACCCGACAAAAGATATAATAAATAAGTCCATAGAGCCATGCTACCTATCAATATCACTTGACATGGAACCATTCACCCATTCACCCATTCACCTTTCAACTTTGCCAAACTTTCCCATCCCCGAACCTGTCCAACTAACTACCAGCCTTTTCTGAACCACATCTACCTGCCTACCTACCTGCCTACCTACCTGCCTACCTACCTGCCTACCTACCTGCCTACCTACCTACCTACTTGACCAATCTATCTAGAGCTCCCGTTTTCGTTCTCTAGGTTATGCAGTCGCCTGGCGTCGAATCCACCACCATCATCCCTCTGAGCTACCGAGAACACCCCACGGTTTGGGGACTATATGTAGGCAGCCCGCAGCAGCAATGGCTATCACGAGCACTCCAGTCGCAGTCATGAAGCCCGGCGTCGAGAACTACCTCAAGCCCCTTCAGATCGATGTGGCAGAGGCACACGCCCTGTCACGCGAGTTTTACCAGACGTTCAAGCAGTTGGCGGCCGAGTCTATGAACCAATTCCTCCCAACCCCCATATCAGAATCTATACTACGACCTGCCGACGGCAGGGTGACAGGACGGTACGCTATAACCGAACCTTTAACCGAACCTTTGGCCAGCCTGGCTGCTTATCCCTTATATCACATACCCCTACTCTCAAAAAAACTACTCTTTAGCTAGTTATAATATTTCAATTGGTATTTCTGCTGTTCAGAGAGCTAACCCATCCAATAGGCACCTAGCCATTGACTTGTAAGCGTCAAGTGAAACCAGCCTCTGATCCACATAGCTTCAACTGACTTCATCACAGCGGTGGTACTAACTTAAGGGCGGGTTTCGTTGAACTGTTCGGAGACGAAAAGATTTCAGAAACTAACGGATTGGGGGCCAATCCTAAGACGTCAGATTCACAACCATCACCTAGGCTGCGCCGGGTCCTGGAGAAGTCATGGCCTATTGAAGAGCACCTCAAGAATGAGAATGCCGATTCACTATTTAGATGGGTCGGCAGCCGCATCGCTGAAGTTGTGCGGGAGGGTTGCAATGCATTTGATTTGCCTCGAGATCACCCGCTACCTATGGGCGTAACCTTCAGTTTTCCAATGAAACAAGAGACCCTAGCCGACGCGTTCATCATGTCCATGGGAAAGGGATACGCTATCACGTCGAGTCTGGACCTCGTAGAACATTTAATTAACGGCTACGAAAGCTCGAAAAGCTCGGATTTGCCGCCCATCGAAATAGCAGCTATACTGAATGATGCGGTTGCAACCTTGGTGTCTTTCATATACCAATCCAGGGAGGATGAGCATCGGAAAGCCGCGATGGGCCTGATCTGTGGGACCGGTAGCAATGCGACAGTGCCCCTCAGAAGAAGCGATCTCCACAAGGACAAACAGCCCGGGAAGGTTAAGGTCATGGAAAAAGATTCGACGGATCATATCAAGATCGCCGTGAACACCGAGTGGAGTATCTACGGGACGGCGGCACCTCTACGCAAGTTCGGGCTGATCAACAAGTGGGACGCTGCGCTCGATGCTAGTCTTGACGCTGAAGGCCATGTTCCTGGATTTCAGCCTCTCGAATATATGACAGCAGGCCGATACTTGGGCGAGCTTGGACGGCTGATGTTGGTGGACTACCTTGAGAACCATTTGAACATTCCTCAGGATAATTTCCCTGCTCAACTATTAGTGCATTTCGGCCTCACCACCACTTTTCTCAGCCATTTTCGCCCCTTGGACACCGCAACATTGGTGCAGAAGCTTGAGGCCGAATTCCCCCAGTCGACTGCCAAGGCACCGTTTCAATGGACTGAGGAGATAGCGGAGGTTTTGTACGACTTTGCCCAGGCGATTGAATACCGAGCAGCTGCTATCATCGCAGCCGCCACCATAGGCCTATTGGAATGTGCCGGTGATATCCCAACCCAACAACCGTTGCATAACCGAACCAACAACGGCTCAGGTGCGCCTGAACAAGGACCCAAAGTTGACCTCATTGTTGGATATACCGGAGGATGTATCGTTCACTTCCAAGACTACTTAGCCGATTGCCAAGACCTTCTCGATGCGATTATCGAAGCAGAGTTTGGGGAGAATGGCCCCGTTCGCGTCGTTCTGAGCCCTTGTCACGATGGAGGTATTACTGGGGCTGGCATATTATGTGGTGCCGCACAGGCAAAATCTAAAGACGTCTGAAAGTCTATCACGGGGGGCAGATTTGTTACTTCCTATTCCGGCGTTTGAAGGCGTACATCCACATTTACTATCCAAGGGACTAACATTGCAAGAAGTGTAGTTCCACATGCTAGACATTTCCTGCGTTTTACATAGACTTACGTTGGTTGCTTGACAGCAATGTCATTTTCATGCGTGGGTTGCCATATCTTGGCAACAGCCAACGTTGTGCAAACAAAGACGGTGTTGGGCCGTGACTAATACGACGATGATTTAACCTAACCTAACCCACTTCTCGGCGGCGTGACTCAGGTGAACCTCTTCTTATCAGGCTTGGAATAGACATTATCCCCGTGCTAGGTTCTTGATGAGTAGCATTTTACTAGTGAAAGATGCACGCACTGAATAGGCGTCCAAAGCCTCGTACGATAACCTCGGAGCATCTTCTGCTTCTAAGTGTTGAACAGTGAAGACACAAGCACTACGATATATTACGTGATTTTAGCAGTTACAGATCTGAGATCTTCCACGGCGAAGCTCCAACTACCACCCCCACTACTGCCTGGGCGGCAAATGACCGTGATCCCTGCCCGTTTGCGGACTGCGTCTGCACGAGGACCTGCAGGTCCGGCGCATTCCTTGGGGCCAGGGGAGGGAGGGGCTAACCGCTAACATGTGGACGTACTGCCTAGTATAATGTTGGAACATAGCACACACGCGCTCACTTGCACTGCCTACATAGATATAACAATAACAGCGCCTTTTCGTTAGTCATTATTTGCCTTCGTTATGTCTTCGGCGTTTATAAATGGAAGAAGGTCTCATCCTTCGTTAGCTTTGGCCTTGGTTTTCTATCTATCCGTACATAATACCGCCGGTTACCGATTGTTTCTAGTGGAGTATAGGTCAGGTACGGAGAGACCAGATTCTGACAGCTGTCGACGAGACAAAGTCTTGGATGATCTAAGATATATACAACACCGTCACGAGGCCGCGAAACTTTTGTTTTAATTTACTGCTTCAAGAGCCGTTCGTTTTATCCCCAGGATAACATTTGGCTATCCAGAGAGCCAATAACCACTGCCATGACGCAGCCTATCAAAGGTGAAAGCGGCACTGGCTCCGGCGCCGCTGCCGGGCCGGCAACAGAGCGGACGGCGCTGCTAAGGGGTAGTACTACAGGGAAGAGCCCGACTTCTTACACCACCAAGACGCATCAAGAGGAAGAACATTCCGATGACGACGGCGACGACGATGATAAGTCCACCGTCGTCGACCCCAGCGAGGCGGACCCGCTCGTGCGCGCGCCGGAGCCCCTGGCGCTCGGGCGGCGGCGAGATACCGAAGCTGGAGGCGGCGGCGGCGGCGGCGATGCCAGTGGTGGCCAGGGTGGTGAACGGACGTTCATGATTGATACGGATCCCCGGCGTTTCTGGATTTTGTTTTTTCTCATGTGAGTTGCATCTGCAGTTTTTTATTATATATCCCTCCTATTTTGGTCCACGAGCGACATCTCCCCCTTGCTGTTACCCAGGTATAGGTATTCAGGGGCTTTCGACCCCTCTCCCTACACAGAAAACCCCTATCTTACCTACATAACAACGAGAACTAACCCGCAATGCCACTCACACACACACAGCACAACAACGTACTTCATCGCGTGCTTCGACGGGTCGATCATGGCGTCGAGCCACCCGGTGATCACATCGTACTTCCACAGCTCGAACAGCGCGTCGTGGCTGTCGACGGCGTTCCTGCTGACGAACACGGCCTTCGCCCCCGCCGTCGGCCGCCTGTCCGACACCCTCGGCCGCAAGCCGCCGTACCTCGCCGCCGTCTGCCTCTTCGGCCTCGCGACGGTGTGGTGCGCGCTCGCGCGGAGCATGGCCTCCCTCATCGCCGCGCGCGCCGCCGCTGGGCTCGGCGCCGGCGGTATGATGGGGCTCTGTGGCATTATGATGAGTGATGTTGTCGATATGAAGTGAGTCTCTCCCTCCCTCCCCTCTGCAGCCCACATTCCGCAGTCCGCAGTCCGCAGTCCGTGGGTCTACGCAGTATAGGTGGTATACCTAGGTATGGAGTAGGTACGGATTTACTAACCATCGCCGCGCGCGTTTCCGAACCGCAGACGCCGTCCCACGTACCAGAGCTACCTCAACCTGATGTTCGGGCTCGGGGCCGCCTCGGGCGCGGCGCTGGGCGGGGTGATGGCCGACAAGCTGGGCTGGCGGTGGGAGTTCGGGATCCAGGTGATCCCGATCGGGCTGTGCCTGGCGATCGCGGTGCTGGGCATCCCGGCGGACCTCGGGCTGCAGACGGGGAAGGCGAAGACGTTTGCCGAGGCGATGAAGACGTTCGACCACCTCGGCTCGCTGCTGCTGATTACGTCCGTGACGTTCCTCATCTTGGGCTTGGTGAGTAAGATTTATTGCCGCGCGATGTAACCATTATTGCTACGTGCCAGTAGTGCTGACTGACTGTCTACTACGTTATTGCAGAATCTCGGAGGCAACGTCGTACCCTGTGAGTAGTAGCAGAGGCGTCGCCCGTCCTAGCGTGGGCTCAGTAAGGGGAAGAAGGTGGAGGTTACATGGAGCTGACATCTGCGCAAAGGGTCCCATCCGTTGATCATCGCATCTCTCGTCATCTCCGCCGTCTGCTTCCCCGTTTGTCTATACGCGCAGTCGCTACACGAGAGGCCCATCATGCCGCTTTACCTGCTCCATACGTCGCCGAGGGCCAATCTCATATTTGCTAACTTCATAGCGTCCTTTTTGCTGAATGCTATCTTGTTCAATGCGTATGTCACCCACTCCCCCTCCCCTACCCCCCTTTTCCATAGCGCGCACTTTGAGTTTATGGAAATTCGTCCCATCGATCTCACCCCCTCCCATCCCCCCCCCCCCCCCCCCTCCTCCCCCTTTGCCCCTTTTGCCCCCCAGCCACCAGACCCCAAGCCTCCAGACCCCAAGCCTCCAGTCCCTCCCTAGCCTCCCTACCACCGCAAAGCAACAAGCAAACTAACCAAGCCACCCCACCCCGCAGCCCCCTCTTCTTCCAAGCAGTCCTCCAGACCTCAGCCACGACATCCGGTCTCTACCTCGTGGTCCCCACCGCCACAGCCAGCGTCACGGGCGCGATGACGGGCTTCATGATAACGCACACGCAGCGGATGAAGTGGGCGCTGCTGGCGGGCACGGGCACGTACCTGGCGGGCACGGTGGCGCTGTCGAGCATGCGCCGCGGCTGGCCGACGTGGGGCTACCTGCTGGCGCTCGTGCCCGGGAGCCTGGGCCAGGGCTTCCAGTTCCCGGGCACCGTCATCGCGATGCTGAACACGTCGGCGCACGCCGACCTCGCCGTCGCCACCACCACGCTGAATCTGTGGCGCCAGCTCGGCAACGTCTTCGGCGTCGCCGGGTCGTCCTTGGTCCTGCAGAATGCGCTGAGGGGGTATCTGTGGGAGTACGTCACGCTCGGGGGTGAGGAGGGACAGGATGAGGCGTGGAAGAAGGCGCTTATCGATCGTGTGAGGGAGAAGGTCGATGCCGTTGCGCTGTTGCCGGATGGGGCGACCAAGGACCAGGTTATCATGAGCTACGAGGCGGCGGTGCGCGCTACGTTTCTGTGCACCGTTGGCATTGCGGCCGTTAGTGTGTTGCTGATCGTGCCGATCAAGCTGCCGAGGTTGACTAATAAGAAATAAGAGAAGCAGGTAAGGTAAGGTGGGTAGGTTATGCTATATAGATATAGACGGTTAGACGAGGTGGACGGCGTGCATGCAATTGGTTTTTTTCTTGGCGTTTGGTTATCTTGGTATAGACCGGAATTAGGAGTATACAGTCTACTTAAAAGCTAGCGATGATTTTTGGTTATCTCATCATCCCATATCCCTTCCCGTCTTTGTGTGTGGTAATATACAATCAATCTTCGTATGCCGAATTACTTCTCATAAGTTAGTGGTAGCCATTGACCCCATTTGCCAATGCGTCCAGCTCTTCCTTCATCTGGCGGTACAGCTCCTGTGCTTCCCGTTCCCTGCGGGTCACGTAGCCAACTTCTTCCCTCAAGGCCTCCAGTCGGCTCCTAACGGCAATTTCTTCCGATACGGCCAAGGTCTTAAACGCATTGAGTGCAAAGTTGGCCTTTTCGAGGGCCTCAAACGCTTCGCCTGTTTTCGAGCGGAGTGTCTTTGCTCGTTGTTGATATCCTCCCAAGTGAAGCGTCAGTTTCTTCTCCAACTTGGCGCACTTCTCGGCGGTCTCCATCGTAGATTCTTGGATCGACTACACAGATAGCTGTTAGTGTATAAAATAAGATAATAGGTTTGTGGGAAAGCACTTACATCAAATGCCGCCTTCATAGTAGCCACTTGATCTTCCTCGTCGTCATCATCATAACAACCGAGACCGAGCAGAAGTGCGTTGCTGTTCTCGCGTTCCCAAGTGGCCTGGATATCTTCGGGCTTGGGCTGACCTTTGACCTCCATAAGGATCTTTAAGTTCGCTTCAGCCAACGAAGCATCGTCGATCTGCTGAAGGTGAACCGGTTTACCGCCAACTTTAGACCCCGAGTATTTCACCGCATCATTGGCAATAAGAAGAGCGACTTCCTTAGCAATCTGTGCTTTTACAGGATCGGAGATCGCAGACGCCTGCTTCACTAGAGCATCGATATCGACGGACTCTGGCCGAGGTAAGTCCCTCTGCATGACTTGAGTCCGTCTCTTCCGCTCCAGCTGTTCTTGGGCTTCTCTGATCGCTCGCTCTCGCTGATCCCGCACCTCTGCGTCTTCCTCGAGTTCATCTGTGGCCATGGCCTCTCGTTGATCCTCGGGAATTTCAAGTTCCCATTCCGTCTCTTTTGGTTTTGGAAGGGAAGCCAGACTCTGCTTGAGTTTGTGTCTCATTGATAACTCCCGAAGTCGCATGTCATTGGCTGACCCTCCAACTACGGACATCTCACCGTCTCCTGCATTGAGGGCAAAGGTATCTCGAGGTGTCCGCAATGGTGTCTGCCCCGGTCTTCGGGGTGTAGCACCAACTCCATTCACGCCGGTTCGTAAAGGCGTGGCCATAGGATTAGGCGTAGCCATTGCTTGTCTGCGCGGAGTAGCCCCTTCAAAGCCGGTAGAGCCGGTCCCTTCCTGAAGATCGGCATTCTCTCCACCAAGTAAAGCGGACTGGTTCTCTGTAAGAGCACGGATGTTCTTGATCTCGTTCGCGACTCGGTCTTCTTGCGCCGGCGCCATAGGAGTTCTAATGGGCGTCTGAGAGTTCAATGTCGAGTATGTGTTGACTAGGCTCCTAGTGGCATCGTTCTCACTAGACTGGGCGAGAAGATTCGCCCGCTCGCCAATCATGCCCATTTTAACAATGTCCTCGAGCTCCCCTTCACTGACTTGAGGCGCTGGGAGATTAAGTGCCCTCCTCTTGCTGCTCTGTTCTGCCTCGCGGATTTTCTGCATCTGTCCGGCTCTCAGGGCGGCTTGTGTGGCAGCTGAAGGCGCATCCTTATCATTCTTCCTTCTCTTCCTCTCTGCCTCATCATCCTGCTCACCCTTGCGCTTGTTGGCAAGCTGCTGTTTCCGAGGATCGAAGGCTGCTCGCTGCAGTTCGTTTCGCGTCTGCTCATCCATAGTATCGTAGAAACCCTGAGCTGGCGCTTTCTCAAAGGGAATGTCGGCATTGTAATCCATCTGGCCCTTCTTACGTGTGACAACCTTGATGTTGATACCGGCAGTCTTGAGTTCGCGACGCTTCTGTAGGGCAGCGAGTCGACGGGACTCTTCTTGCTGGCGTTCTCGGGCTTTCCGCTTCGCCTTCTTTCCCTGCGTGTTGGCCAAGCGAGCACGCGCCTCGCTCAGCATCTCTTTCTCGTCTTCATCGAGATCGATCGTGTCGGGCTTCGCAGGTTTTGATTCAGGATCGGGGTCGACCTCACCGGGACGCAACCTTCGCACGTCATCGGCTGTGGGTGCTTGGGTCTCGCCGCCTTCGGGACCGGTGAGGCCAAGACCGAGGCCAGCTGTCTCGCGTTGCTCGGCTTCATCGAGGAGTTTTTGATAGCGTTCAAGACACTGGTTTGCTGTGCGACCGACAATGGGAGCTATGGTTCTCCATTGCGTTGGCATCAACTTTGCCAAGTGAAGAAGCTTCTCATCCTCCTCCTTGCTCCATTCTATCTTCTTGATGCTGGGGTCCAGCCACTCGTTCCATCTCGCTTTGCATTGTTTGGGGGTCTTTCGCGGCAGTAATGACGAGACACGGGCCCATTGATTCAAGCCGTATTTACTGACGGAAGCCTTGAGGATTTCATCCTCGATGTTGGTCCAGACTCCTCCCTTGACGACGGGCATCTTCGGCTACGTCCACAGTCGTGTATTAAGAAGGGCGGAGGGTGGTTGACTGTGGCAGAAGGTGACGTAGTAAAGACCACGAGGCGACGTGATGCGATGCGATATGTATGATGGTTTTTTAAAGTCTTGGCTCTGTAACTGGAAAAGCTACGAGAACGCGACAGGAGCTGGCTTGGCTAGCAGCTGGCGGTTAAACCTCGGAAAATTGCACGGGCCAAATATTATCTGCCCCACTAATATGTGCTCATTTGCTTCCACTCTGCCACTCAACACCAGGTGTGAGTAGACCTGTTCCTTCATAACTACTTACTCAGTAGGTAGCCAATGTCGTTTCACTCAAGCTTATAGTCGCGATTTGGTTCACTTTCTCTTGTTAATAAGTACTTCTGCAAGCTTCTCAATGATATGGATAAGGAGTTGTGGCTTGTTTGGCTACACCATCAACTGATGTAAGGCTACGGAGTTAGTGTCGCGATGTCTCACTCTTGGCTCTTGTAAGTCCAACGCTCTTCATCCAAAGCCACCAACCACTTAAGGTCAGCTTGTGAGATTCATGGATCAAGCCTTATCCATTTCCAGGGATATTTCCGTTTACTGCATTTCTACCCTTTCCATTCTTTCAAACCATCTAGTTCCTAATTGATGTAAATCAACCTCAGCGCTGCAATAGACATCCGAAGCCAATGGTAACTCCTTACTAGTGTCTTATTGTTATTGCTAATTCTTGACCCCATGTCATTTTATCTGCCCTCTCACACTGAATAGGACGGAATGTTACATCGATGATTTTCGTATACGACTGCGTGGCTTGCATCGAATAAGCCTATTGCAGCTTTCGGGGGTTTATCCTGGAAATAGGGATGCTACGACAAGCTTCGGCAAGATAACAAAAGATGGTTCAATCATATTGTCTCCCGACCGCCAGATCCTGGTTCTCGGCGTTACAGGTCATGCTAGACATACCCAAGCTGAGGTCATCGGCAGACTTATGGAGAAATCCAAAGACTCCCTTACTAAGGAGCCTGCCGAGATGAATTAGCTTGATCCGGACTATGAGGCTCTCTAGGTCTCAGTGTGCCAAGTGGATAGGAAGCGTGGGGTTTCTGCGTCTACGCAGGACCGATTATGCTACAGTGGTGTCGTTGGTAATGTTGGGCTAGATCGCATTTGCTGTAGTTCCATCGGGGGTTATGTTCAGATCGGGTGCCATACCCAACGATATCATCTAGTCCCACGTCGGTTTCCTCAAAAGCGTTATCGTCCAATAGCGCAAGGGGAAGTTAACGTGTACATATATTGGTGGTTGCACCAGCGTAACCATTAAGTCAGATGAAGTCAAGTGACTTGTGAGCAACGCTGAGCCAGGTCAGAACTTATTGGAGGTAGTCGAAAGAGCAGAAGCAACAGGGTTTGAGTGGACGCAAGGTGCTGCGCTTACCAACAGCTCTACTTTCAGTAAATCACCTTGACCTACATTTATAATGAGAGATTCTTCTTGGCAGCATGATAAGGATATCATAGTGATATACCCAATGTAGCAGTCACCAGATACAAGGGGGCATTCGTGGCTACACAACGAATTCTTCTCGGAAGACAAGACGATTCGATTTCCAGAGGAATGCTAGACTATGTCAAACTATATTGATAGTGCGGAGATCAATAGTCTTATGCTGCATGTTTGTAATTAATGGCTCTCGTATGTCTGCAAGATACATGATAGAACGCATCTGTGAATAATGAAGAAGCTGAATAAGACTTTGATGAAACTGATATGGTATCTATGGTGTCTGGGTAGCTGAACTTTTTATTAGATAAGCATATAAACCTGCCTACTTAGTATCCCAAGTAAACTCGGCGCCATCTAGCCGGCGATGGAGTAAGAAGAGACTACTACGTATCGTGTGCGGGGTATCCCAGACTTACACACCATCCACTCCCCATAGACTTCACGCCTATTGGGTGTAATTTTGTATTCATTGTTCATAAACACATTTGATCTGGGGTCCCCGCACGCAACCCTGGGCAGGCTGGGGTAGTTCAGAGATCCTCATATCTACTAATCCTAGAGTACTTAGACCATGTTGGATCACTCGTTAGGTTGATTACACCGACTGATTATAACGTCACGCCTTGCACTTCAATACTCACGTTGATTTCGCCTGTCTATCTGACTAAATTGTTTATTCGACAACTGTAGACAACCAACCTGCTGTTTCGGTTGTTTAGTCTGCTGTCCTTGAGCCACACATTGTCTTTTCTATTACACGAAAATGACACTAATTACCGAAAAGCCAGAGATAATTGAGCCTGTCGCAGACCATAGTGAAGGTCATCATGACGGTGAGACTGGTCGTGTCGATGCATTGGCTACCGCCCCCGGAACGACACGGGAGTCTTTCGCCCATTTGGACGAAAAAAAGATACTAAGAAAGGTACAAGGCCGCCCCTGTGTGAAGCATATCATACAAACGAAAAGCTAACTGTTAATGAGATGGATGTTCGCCTAATACCAATGCTTGCCGTCCTTTACCTACTGTCCTTCTTAGACCGAGGAAATATTGGGAATGCCAAGATTGAGGGCTTACAGGAAGACTTGCAAATGAACCCCGATCAGTACAATTGGTGTTTGACTGTCTTCTTTTTCACCTACGCTGCATTCGAGGTACCGAGCAATTTGCTTCTGAAGAGACTACGTCCCTCTAGATGGCTTCCATTTATTATGGTTGCGGTAAGCAAACTCCAATCTTGCGTACTGTTTCTGATTTCGAGCACGCTTTCCATTCATCATCCCCTCTTTTTTTAAGCCAGCCGTTCACCCTTGGAGAAGTGGTCACTAACTCTGTCTTCTCAGTGGGGAGTTGTCATGACCCTAATGGGCATAGTAAAAAACTTTCAGGGTTTACTAATAGCAAGGTTGTTTCTTGGGGTTGCGGAAGCTGGCTTGTATCCAGGCTGTGCTGTGAGTATCTTTGAACGTATCCGGGCTCGGCTGAACTGACCGGTAGGAATAGTACTATCTTACAATGTGGTATTGTCGCCATGAGATACAGCTCCGTCAAGTATGGTCCCCTATATAAGCAGGAGCTCAATCAGAACTCTACAGCTGGCGCTTGTTTAGATTGCTAACTAGACAGTAGGCAATGTTCTTTTCGGCCGCTTCTATAGCAGGCGCATTCAGTGGACTTCTTGCTTTCGCAATTTCGAAAATGGATGGCGTTGGAAACTTGGAGGGTTGGCGGTGGATCTTCATTTGTAAGTGCTACCTAGGGTCGCCTGTTGCCCCTTTTCTCTGAACTCATATGACACAACCTCAATTATTTAATTCTGCAACCTGTTTAGGGAACGCCAATGCTAACTTGATATGCTGCAGTGGAAGGAATTGCAACTGTGAGCCAATCTTGGTCACTACGAGGAAGACATAATACTAAACCATGCAGGTCGTTGCCGCCGCGATCGCGTTCTTTGTGTTGCATGACTTTCCTGAAACAGCCAAGTTTCTCACGGAAGAAGAGCGAGCTTTCGTAGTATTCCGCTTGAAATACCAAGGCCAGATTCAAGCGAAGGGACAAGGGCGTGGCGAAGTTGCACAAGCTGAAGAATTTGACTGGAGATACGTTTGGGCAGCATTTAAAGATTGGCAGATCTGGACTAACATCTTTGTCTATTGGGGTGTAAGTATACCATTACCTTATCACTCCGTTATCATTTCTCGTCTTGACGGTATAGCTAATAACTCAGGTGGTATGCCCACTCTATGGCGTCAGCCTCTTTCTGCCGACTATAATCAACAATATGGGCTATTCTTCTAGCACCGCTCAATTAATGACTGTACCGATCTACGTCACAGCCGCAATTTTGGCTGTTGTCTTCGCATATATATCTGATCGCGTCGGCAAGCGTAGCCCATTTATCATCGTATTCTTACTGATGATGATTGTTGGGTTCTCGATGTAAGTTAAAGTCCTACGCAGAACACAGTTATTTGACAGGAAGATACTAAGAAGACATAGGTGCATATCCACATCAAATCCTCGAGTCGTCTACGGTGGCGTCTTCATAGTTGCCTGCGCAATTTATCCAGCCTTTCCTGGCAACATCACTTGGCTTGCCAACAACCTCGCTGGCAGTTATAAACGCAGTGTGGGAATGGCTATTCAGATTGGTGTTGGTAACCTTGGCGGCGCCATGGCATCTAACTTTTACCGACAGAAGGACTCCCCACACTACATCCTTGGTCATGGCCTGGAGTTGGGATTTGTTAGCGCTGGTATCATTGCTGGACTAACCCTTACAGCATCGTACACTGCTGTCAATAAGAAGCGGGAGAGTCTCGTAGCTGAAGGGGGAGAAGCTAGATTCACTACCGAAGAATTATCTGCGAAAGGTGACAAGGCTATTACATTCAGGTATATGTATTAGGTTCATCAAGTGATGAAATAGACAGACGTTAGAAGTAAATCATTGAAACTTTGGTAACAAGCTCAAATAAAATATCGCTTCTTTCAACAGAAGTTCATTGCCCCTTAAATCTTACAAGCATTCAAGCTTTACATATTGCCGCACACGATGATAATATTTTCAACTAATCGCTCATGAATTGATATATCATGTTTTATAGGGGACATCATACTAGGACACTTTAATATTGCGCTTGCCGTACCAACTCTAGAAGATCTCTTTTGCGCATCTTGTCTATAGGTGCCAGACCCTATCTGTCGGTTACTCGGTTCATGATTCATTCCAGGGCTCCTGAAGCCCGCATTGATTATGTTTGTCTTCATTTAGTGAATTATAGAGGTATCATTGTTTCTTATTATTTCCATATCATAGTAGGTATAACACAGTATTTCCATCTCATACATTAATACAGTAT
The DNA here is from genome assembly GCA_022497155.1 of Whalleya microplaca. Lineage (NCBI taxonomy): Eukaryota > Fungi > Ascomycota > Sordariomycetes > Xylariales > Xylariaceae > Whalleya > Whalleya microplaca. The sequence continues at coordinate 119,017 of MU385717.1, forward strand.
CCACTGGGGTAGAATTGCTTCTCTTTATCACGTATAGTCATTGTGGCATGATGTTAGGTAGACTATCTACGAACAATCTCGCGATGGAAAGAAAAAAAGCGAAAGTCGAAGATGGGAGATGTCTCACAAAGATGCCTGTTTTCAAACAATGGGGTCCTTTCATATTCGGGTTGGAAATGCTTAACAAAGGGGTCACCCACTCGCTATGAATGTTTCAATGCGGCAGTCCTTGTTCCATCCACGAAAGAATAATCCAGTACTCGTCTCGAATCAAGCATCTTGCACCTGGGGATTCAGTCCAATTCTACTATGACTTCAAGATTTTATTATGTCGAGTACAGTATAGCCTTGCTGTTGCAGCCCTCTCACATGCATTCTCGCATCCCTTGCTAGTCCCAAGGAATTGTCTGTCAAAATGGCACACTCACCACTATTGCGGACATTAATGCGAGTACAACTAGACAATCGCAGCGGATCTCTGGTCAGTTACGAGCTGGCGCTCGAACAAGTTTGCATCGACCTTGAGAAACCTCCAACCAAACGGTACTTCAATGAGGAGCGGTGGACCGATTGTCGGAAGGATTATGAGAATAAAAAGGTTCGAGAAGCCCAACAAAAAGAGGATGAGGAAGACTTCATCGCAGCAGTAAAGCGAGAACGCCGCTATATTCGGTCCGCTAAGAAGCGATCGAAACATTTCTTCAGCATTTACAAAATGTGGGATGATCTTATTCCCAAAATCAGCGCACTGAAGAGAAGCTTATCCAAGTCGGGATATATTGAAGTAAGTTACATCTAGAGTCTTATGTGGAGCTGGAGAACTTCCCTATTAGGGTTCATTTGGGAGTTAGAGGTCCCCGAAAAAAATGTGACAGAACTTGCAATGGCTCGTCAGAATGCTCAGAAACAAGAATACTAACTCGAGATGGTGCAGTGGCGTCCACGGTTACTTACGCATTGTTTATTAGCTGAACAAGACTTGACTACCCAGACTCACAGCCGCGTGTGTGTTGGCGAGAAAGGTATTCTAGACAGACGCCTACTCCACCAAGCGATATCTCCTAGATTTGTACCGAAACCTCATTTCAAATTTGAACGAAAGAGGCTTCAGGCTAAAAGTGCTGAATTCGCTTCCTTTGTCGAACTGCAGAAGTCTAGCCAGTCGACGAAACGCATTATCATTCCTCGACCAGAAGATGAATCTTCAGACGAAGCTCTTATAACTGCGAACGAGGTTGACAGTGATTCATCGAGCAATGGCAAGTCTGGCGCCGCGAAAGGCAAACGAAAACGTGCATCGGTCCAGAAAAAGCAACGAACAAGAAAGCCGCCTAGATTCGTGAAAGTATACGATTGCAAGGTCCACGACGGCATACAGTTAAAAGCACAGACGCAGAACCGTTTCTGCTTGATGCAGCAAAGGCAACCTCGCGTTGAAGTGCCTGCGCTAGAGCTCATATTGAAGAAAGCAAGCGATAGCAGCGCTCAACCGCCAGTGGATGTGGAGTTGGGTGAGGAGGAACTTGTCTTACAGCAGCTACGGATTAACGGCATCCAGCTGCCAACGCCATTGCCCGGTAGTCAGAAAGACGAGGAGGGCACACCACAACAGCCGACTGAGGAAGATGCGACCTTATATCGTAAATGGAGATCACGTCAGGCAAGACGATTCTTGAACGATCGGGATCGGTATATGCAACATAGAATATTCCAAGAAAGGGCCACAGATCGTGACCTTGTTCGGGCTTCACAGGCTCTCCAGGCGTTCTGGGCGAAAATAACAGTATAGGGGTCACTGAATGTATGTAGTATCCTGTGACACATTTGTACTAGACATATCTACATTTCTGCCAATGTTGACGGCTATTGGGAGTGCATAGCAATTATGCTGAATCTTATGTACATAGATCCAAATTCACATAATGTGTCCAACACAGGAACCCTGGAATCGTACCTAACTTTTCTCTTACCGAATCAAGGGTTATAAAATTATACTGGGATTAAGACTGGCATTATGTTGTTGTTTACACCAACAACCCGCTACTAGACTCAATAGGAAAATCAGACGCGAATGCCGCATCCCGCGCACGGTCGCGTATCCTGGACAGCCCGATCTGAGGAAACCAACAGGCCGATACCTACATGCCTATCAGACGATTTACTCGACTCCACTCATGTATGTATTACATCTAACAAGTTCTCGTTGGTCCTGTCACAAATTACCTATACATAGGTATTATATGTCTTCAAGCTGCCTGCAGCCTATTTCAATCTCAACTTTTGCTGCAACTTCGTCCTCAGTCTCCACCAACGGCAACCACCGATAATAGTTTAAATCGACGACTCATGGCACAAGACTCCAAGGAAGCTCACGAGGTCCGGGAGCCATTGGAGGACACACCACTGCCCCCTCCGCCGCCTCCTCCACTGCCTCCTCCCCAATATCGCCCACCACCTGAGCTTCTACCAAGCCCATCTCCTTTGGAATCAAAGAAAACTAAGATGGCCGCAAGATTTGGTGCAGCCGAAAAACCTGCCTCTGCTGCAACTGGCGATGTGCCAACATTCAGGCCTTGTCATTTCTTCTTTTACGGATCCTTAATGGACCCAGAGGTAGTTCAAGCCGTCACAGGCTTGGAAACCACACCTATCCTGCGACGAGGCTCGATCAGTGGCTTTAAGGTTAAGATGTGGGGAATCTACCCAACACTCATACCGGAGGAAGGTGGCAAGGTGACGGGTATGTTATGGAAAGTAGATGATCCTGAGCATTTTAGATCTCTGCAGCAGTATGAGACGACGAAGTTCAAACCTTGCATGTGCTCTATAGAGACCGAGAGTGGAGAGGTACTAGAGAACAGCATGGCGTTTTGTTGGGCTGGGGATAAGGACAGTCCGGACTTAGAAGATGGGACTTTTGATTTGGAGCGGTACCAGAAGAACTTCAAGTCATCAGTCGTCAGATCAAAACATAGGTAGAATAGATGAGTCACAGCTTATGTGTTATTTGGCTCACTATTGATGTTAGAGGACCCATCTGTGATCATATAGTATTATTCAGCTTAATTAAATGTCCCAGTTGATATGAATTTAGGACGGTTATGCACAGGGCCTATGGACCAGCTGCATTTAGCTTGTCTTTATTTTAGCAAAAGTATCATAATCACATGGGTTGACAACGGTGTGGTTAAGTATATGAAGTCTTTCAATTAGTATCTATATCAAGCTATTAGCTATGAATTCTATCTAGTTAATATTTTCGTAACCTCGAGTTCTGTCACAAGGGCTCATTATATGAGGGCTATTTCTCTTGATAATAAATGGCTATGGTCCTAAGGTCTGTGGTGGTGGTCTGTGCGCCCTGTCAGCTTAAGGAATCGTCACCTAGTCACATGGAGCTCAGATCTCCATCATTAATACAACATCCATACCACCCCCCATACTTCAGGTCCCTGAAGAAGGGAAGTTTTTCTTGTGGGTGAGGGGAAGCCGATCAGGCCTAAATAACCTGACGGCGATCACGTGACCACGGACCAAATGGTCCGTGTGACAAGTTCTTTAGTCAGTAGGCTAACATGCCCAAGGTATATCTTCTCTACAGTCAAAACTCAGGCCATGACTAGACGTCAACAGCCATAGATTAATTATCGCTGTTATTATTATCTAGATCATTAACCCCAAAGCCCCAGTAGATCCAGGGTGAGAATGGAGATAAGTCCAGCTTACCGACTTGAACTTTGGGGTATTTGAACTTCTGTGGCGAAAAGAAGGGTGTCATTGCTGGTATGAGTACGTCCTTGACTTTGACCCTTCTCTTGTACTGCCAACTGAGAGTCAGGAGACATAACAAAGAGAAGCCAAAGAAGTGTCTATCTTCGTGATTACGACTTAGGCACCAATTAGTAGTGACATATGGGATCGTGCCCATATGCTCAATTGGCAACTCGGGATTGGACATTAAATCATACAAGTGGAGGATGAACCGACAGGCGAAATCCTCGTGGCTCCAGGAAGACCTATCAATTGGCGTTTCCCAGTGGCCATAACCGAGCCGCTGGCATCCCTTATCATCGCGGCCACGGATCGATTGAGCAAGTCGATATTGAATTTTCCCCCAGACCGCATTTCTTGTCCGGCTATGTAGTTCAAGGTAATTTTGACAATACTGACTCCAGGGGACTGTCACAGCTGGCGACGCTAGAAGTGCCTCGACCTCGGCGAATGTCTCCCAATATGGCTCGAGACCAAGGCTACAGATGAGGCTGCTCGCTCGATATTGGAAATTGTCAGACTCAAAGGCATTCCTTTGGAGGTTGACTAAATTGTGAGTAATTTCCGAATACTCAGCCTGCTCATCAAGTCTGTAGCGTATTACATCTTCAAAACTGACTTCACTGAGCTCCTGGGTGCAGGTATCGTGGTCAAAGCGCCAGCCAATCCTCTTCCAGCTTCTAGCGATAGTTGTCAGCCAATGCCCTAGATCCATCCAGGCTGAACTGTCAGGGCCCATTACTTCGTCCGGAATCCCATCGTCAAATGGACGGCCGTATCTTATGCGCTGATTAGGTTGGTACTCGGGGTAGTCAGCCTGAATCTCGACAACATCATAGTTATGAAAGACTCTCTGTGACACATGGCCAGTGGGATGAATAAAAATCATTGGTTCGTCATACCAGTCACGTACTGGGCGGCCCATTCTATAGTTCGAGGTACTCATTTGAAATACTAGCCGTAATGAAATTTCTGGTGATGGCTGTGATGATGATTGTAATGATCTTAGTTCGCCAGACTTGGATTTCGAAAACTTGGTTTGATAAAGAGGAAAGGGCAATATATATACTAAAAGTGTACACTATTATTGTTTCACTGCTGTTAAAAAGGTTTACTGTCGGCTGCTCATCTATCAGTACACGGAATCCTCCAGCGGCAGTCAAGAGAACAAAGAACATATATCCAGAACCTGAGGCTGTTCTTTGGATAAGTGGGTCATAGTTTTCAAGTTTCGAGAAAGGTTTGCTGTAAGAATGAATATGAAATAAAGTTATTTCTCTACACAAATGGCAATTGCTAAGAAATAACGAGGTTGGCACTTTTAGGGATTTATCCTGGTAAATTTTAGATATTCAATGATTCGCGGCCAAGGCTCCGACATGTTTCACTTCTCATTATATACCTAAGAACCTGCTAGAGGATTTAGATCTTGGCTCTCTCTGTTGACAAGAAATCCTGCATTCTTTGTAAAGTTTCTTTATATACTTAGGCAATGTAGAAACAATGGTTCGCATATCTAGCTGCTAATATGTTAGCACTGAGGCTGGCATCCGACAGAGAGTTGGAGCAGCGTTCGCTGCTAATATTAACCAGCTTGAAATCATGCGTAAGTCTTGTCACAATGATATCAAACCAGTGTATTACTCAGATATTTTGTCTATCCAGATATAGCTTTGGTAATATTTTATTGAGAACATTTTACTTGGGAATGACATATGTATTATTTATTTTCAGATTCGGCTCCCAGTCCATCCTATACTTAGTCGTAGCCTGGCAGCGTATTACGGTAGAGGGCGTAATGCGAGTGGGTTCGAATCTTGTTGTGGTAAACTTTTTTCTTTAGGCTTTCGGCTATACGCCGGGTAATTATAATAGTGCGGTCTGAGCTATTTATGTAAGATCAGGGGTTTGCCGTTAGCCCTAGCTACCACGGATCTGTCGCGTTACGATTACCTAATAAGGTCGAGGTCCCTGGCGTCGACCAGGTCCGCTAAATGTATTACTCCCTAACCTGATATAGCCGATAGCGGATATTAGTAGCGCCGACGCGCCGCTAACGCCGCCCGAAAGGAAGTAATATACAAACAGGAACAGCGGAGGAGTAATATAAAAGCAGGGGGGTAAAAGATTTTTATATCACGCAAAACGTTAGCTCTATCTCTAATAAGGTATTCTAACCGTCCCATACGCCATAAGGCGTCGCTATATATTTAGGTAGATAGCCCCTGGACGTTAACAAATTCATTATCATCATCATATACTTAGTCGTACCTATATATGCACAAGAGGAGCGCCTCAAGGTTAATAAATAATCGCCTATCACTTAAAGACATCAAAAGTCATATAATGATTACTCAGCTACTTAATATTTTGGCCCTGGCTAGAAGACTGTGTCAATTGAAATAGTATAGCACATAAGGAGTTGACAGCCAGCAGTAGCCTTGCCTTATATGTCGCCTTTTAAAGGTACCCCCGTATACAGGTTGCATCTGACAACATCAATCAATATGAAAAAACACCGCGCCTTGGTTCCAGAAGTTGATATTTGGGGGTTCATAAACCTATTGGTTATGAGATGCATGTGTCATACCCCAGATGTAATGCCAATTCAGCTGCAATGCAGGACCTTTCGCCTTTAACTAGCTTTGGCAACAGCATTATGCCTACTTACGCCCAAAGGAAACACTATTGCCAGCGCTAGTATCTCACATGCCTATCTCTCAATCCAGTTCATGTAGATTGCGACGCCGCGCTGAATCTCACCCTGTTGACAGCCGCATATCTGTGTCACTCCACCTGTAGGTATCAATCGTTTCAGTGGGGGTTGGGACTCACCAGAAAAGGGGCAAAAATACCCTACATAATTAAGCGTAGCTATCCCCCAGCATCAAGGCTGTCTTTAAAGCTTGAGCGGCTGACTATGGGTAGCCCATGAGCGTACTACACTTAGTCGCTACTGCTACAAAACCGTTGAAAATTACTTGATTCTAATAAGACGAATGATGACTTGTTTACTACTTCTGGCTCTGTCCTTCGGAATTCTGTTGAATTTAACCATAGTCGAAGGCGCTACCACTATCTTGACATTTTCTGACCTCAATTGCACATCATTTAGACAGACACTGCAAGGTGCAGACGGGTTTCCCGATGGTGATTGTACGAATTTCGAGGACCAGGTTGCCACTCCATATAGCAGCTTTATGATAAACACCGTTGACTCAGGCTGTGGTGGTATGTTCCAAGCCCATTCTACCAAGTATCTACGTTTCGTCACCAAGTGGCTCATCATAATCGTCTTTTAGTTACCATATACGGAAAGAACATAAATGAACTTAGTTGCTCGTCTGACATCAAGATACTTGCTCGTCAGGGGGTCTGTTACAATTCTACGTGGCAATACTACAGCGTGGATAGCTGCACATCCTTAGTTCCAACATCAAGCATACCCTCGAACTTGCCCTCAACCATCACCCCAACGCCGACGACTGCGGTCCCCTCTCCCTCTCCGCCTCCGAATGGTGTCAATGTGGCTGCAATTGCCAGTGGTGCAGCAGTTGGTGGCCTGGTACTTGCTATTATCATTGCGACGATGGCGTATTTCTTTTGGTGGCGGCCCAAAATGAGGGAACAGCGGGCTCAAGATGACCTTAACTCTGGGAGAGATGAAGAACTAAAAAATATCACGGTAGCAGAGCAGCGGTGGCCAGTTGAAGCACCATGGCAATCGGAGCGTCCTCATGAGATGTCCCCCGACCACATTGTAGAAGCACCCGATCAGCCCCGCCTGCATGAGATGCTGGCTTAATTTACCGTGTCAAAGTGGAGATGGGCTATGGAGAGATATAAATTCAATTACAATTGCACGTTGGCGAATTCTTTTTATGTGAGGGGCATGGGAATTGGTACATAGCATGAGTCAATACTGGGGGACTGGTGTAAGTATTTACCTTGAGTGGAGATCGAAGCTGAGATGGAAAGGCAATTGATCCTGTGACAGGTGCTCCGTGGGATAATGTACGTTCTCGTTTTCGACGACTCAAATAAGTATGAATGAAGCGATGTATCTTGTTCCTAAGGCTGCTTATCTCACGAAACAGGAGACTGCGGCTGATCCGCGGCGTAGGCCTCAGCTATGTATGCTGGTGTTACCATTAATCGCTACAAGAGCCTAAAATGATGTTTCTAATTATATCCACCATACACGCACACTGCTCGATATTAACGGACGCCTACGACGCCGAGGTGGCGGTCACTGCCCCTTTATTCCAACTGAGAGTCGCCGCATTTGGAAGCCATGGCATTAGGACTCTCATTCATGCTCATCTACCAAAACTTATAAAATGAGGCAGCTTTGCCAGTTCCTTGACACTCACGAATTTCCTTGACAAGCTATTTGCTAGTACTCGTCCCAGCACGCTCTGCCAGTTTTTAGATCCCTCAATGTCTCTCAAGATCAACCTACTAAGTCTCTCCTTGCTCTTGGGTTCGTCCCTAGCAAGGGACGTTCCCTCGAACATCCAAAAGCTGTACAAGGATATCAAGTCACAAGGCCAATGTAACAACAAGTTAGCCTCAGGCTTCTATAGCACTGAGGAGGGCGATAACAGTAAGTAGCCATCCAGTTAGATCATTTCATCTGATATATAACCGACAACGATTCAGACTTCAGCTACTGTGGCGACCGGTTGAAAACCTCCAATATAATCTACATTCAGGGAACGGGCGGACAGTTCACCAACATGGACATCGACTGCGACGGTACGCAAGGCAGCGCCGCTGACGACGGACGCTGCGGAAATTCCGGGGACACGCAATCAATCACGTCCTTTGCCGACACCGTGGCAGGGTACAACCAAGGTATCAAGGATCTGGACGCCAACATTCACCCTTATGTAGTCTTCGGAAACTCCGGTTCTAAGAATGGCTATAAGACGTTCGATCCGACCAAATATGGCATTAAGCCATTGAGCGTGATGGCCGTCGTATGCGGTGATCAATTGGTAAGAAAACATAACATCCCTTGCCTCAGGAAAACGCCAAGATAGCCAATCTCCGGTTTCAATTAGATCATTTAAAAGACTAAGCAACTGACTATCACAAGGTCTACGGAATCTGGGGCGACGAGAATGGTGCTGATGGCGATAAGGCTGTCGTCGGGGAGGCATCTATCTCGCTCGCGACTAAGTGCTACGGCACGTCCATGAATGGAAACAACGGCCACGACGAGAACGACGTGCTTTATATTGCTTTCGTGGGCCAAAATGCGGTTCCTGGGGCAGGCGGGGCAAAATGGGCTGCAAAGAACTTTAATGAGTTCGAGTCTAGCATCGAGAAGCTAGGAGACAAACTCATTGGGGGTATTAGCACTTGAAAATATCAGGACGAACATTTCTATACTTTCTTAGAGTTTGTGAGACTTCTTTATTATTATTGGAAACGTAGTTTTAGACGTTTACAAATATAGAAGAGCAATTTTGACCCTAATTAGGCCTTGGAGTGTTTCCTAGACGGAGTAGAAGGGCCAGGAACATCGCGACTCCCTTTCAATTTCCTGCTATAAAAGAAGCAAATGTTTTCCATAAAATATGATTCTTCTATACAAGCGTCGCGATGATATTCGCTGCCGCAATAATAGCATCTGCCGTCTTCTGCACGAACTCGGCTGCGAGCGTCGAGTTACCAGCTACAACTGCCTCAGTTATGCCTGGGAAAGTGGTTGCCGCATAGCCTAGACGATATCAATTAATGAAAAAACCCCTCAAAATTGGAATCATGCGAAAGACAAACCAGTATCTACTCCGGGTGCGAATATTAGATGCTTATAAAACTCGCGGTCCGGCAATCCTCCCTGAGAAACGAAGCCTCGTTGAAAATCTCTATACTTGTGGTTCACTAGCGTAGACAAGCTTGCATCTCCCGTCTCTATCGCTTGTTGTTCGAGGGTCTCCACGTCTGTTGCAGCCGTTGTAAATTCGTCTATGGCGCTCCGCAATGCAGAAGTATCTAAGTCCTCTGAGGTGGAGTCGATTGTAGAGAGCAGGTCCTCGTAGTAACTGTCTAGCTGCGTGGCATAATTCGGCAAGTCAAACTGTATCACGTCTGAATTGGCAAGGTCATAAGCTAAGAGAGTGAGATACTAAGAAAACAGTCAGTGTTACGTCATACTGAGAAGGGGCTGGCAACTCATCGCACTTGACACATAGATTTATGAGCCAGAAAGCTTGGATCGCCAAAGGTCGACATCCACTACCGACACATTGTTAGCCATAGTTCATTGGTAGGTTCCGAGGTATAACCTGGTCTTAAGATATGCCCATTAATTATAGCTAGGTCGTTCAAAAGAAACCCAGTTTTGATATATGGTAATCGACTTACATGATAGGAGTCGAAGTTGCTGTGATAATGGTAGACGGGATCTGTAGCACCCGGGTTTGAACCCATATCAATCTACTAATAGTCAGTTCAAGGCTGAATAGTCGTAATGAGACTTGACTTACCGCGCCAATTCCATTGTGGACGAAGGCTGTGTAGTCGCTGCCACTTCCCAATACACCAATCGAACCCCCAGTAGCTTCATACCAGACATCGTACATCGTGCGGTTTGTGTCCATCCAAGAGACTTTCTTCATCACATCGGTTGATAGTGCATGGAGCTCTGGGGTTGCTGAGATGTCAGGAAACGGACCAGCAGCACCGACATCGATATTCAAGTACGATATAGCAGTATCCGTTAGCCAGGGTACATATTCCTCGACGAACTCGGTAGATCCAAGGAGTCCGTATTCTTCGGCATCCCAAGAACACAGCACAATGTTTCTTTTCGGCCGCCAGCCTTGATCCAGGAGTTTGCCGAATGCTTTGGCAAGTTCAACTATGATAGCAGTCCCGCTGTTGGGGTCAGCAGCACCTCCAATAATCCATGCGTCTCGGTGGTTTCCAATGACAATGGTCTCATCTGCTATCGTTCCATTTATAATTCCAATGGGGTCCCATATCGGTGTGTATTCCGCTTCCATCAGATTGGACATGCTTAGAGTCGTACCAGGAGCAGGCCCAGTGCTATACGACACGTTTAATGCGCCTACCCACCCTGTCCGGTTCACTTCTTCGCCAGTTGTTCCATACCCATCGAGAGCAGCAAGAATAGGAATAGCATCAACATAGGAAATGGGGATAGAAGGAATCGTCGGCATAACTTTCAAGGGATCAGTTCGTGGTGAGCCTTCTTTGGAGGGATATCCGGGGGTCGTTGGGTCGCCTGGATATGTTGAAAGAAATTGCACACTCCCCCGCTGAACTGCAGTTGGGTTTCGTGCTGGTCCATCGGGGTAGGCCGCATATCCATTAGCTTCGGTGATGTTGCCATCATCGATAGTATCCGTGAAAATTATGACGCCAAGCATCCCGTGCTCTTGGGCATTCTTGACTACAGAATTCAAAGTCAGTGCTTATCGTTCCAGACAATTTGGCGATCCCAAGAGCCCCAAGTCCCGAACATACCGAAACAGGACGAATGGGGCAATAGATAACTATACGTAATACTTACCCTTGAGACCCCTAAACGGTCCTCCATACTTGGCACTACTGCATATTAGCCTCTCATCTCAGAACTCAAAGTCTTCATTTCCAGAAATTATGCTCTATCTGTCTGTAGGCCGAATACAGTGAAGCACAAAGGTGAATAGATAAATATGCGACGTACTGTGAAGAGGTTAGCTGCTGTATGACGAAGCATATTTTGGGAAATAGCCAAAGAGCTGAGTGTTTAGAATCTCGATTCAGGGGATGCTCATACATACCATTGCAATTTTGCCCTCAAGTGGCACCCCAAGCTGGATCAGCCTATCAAAGTCGACTTGTTGACCCCGGCCAACGTAGACGAACTCCGTTTCTGCGCTTCCAGTGGCTGAATAGCCGTGAAACGTAGGTATCCGGTCTGGGTAGCTAGTCGCTATACACAATCAAGAGTCAGTAATTGCTTCTTTTCGGGGTTTCCGAAAATCCAAAGCCATGGCTCGGAGCGTCAGCTCTATATTAGATCTTGAACTAGGTGTAGGACCTAATACAGGCTGAAATATGAAATAAATAAATCCGAAATACATACTATCATCCTGGCTTAACACGGCCTCCTCTAAAGCTGGCTCATATATGCTTCCGTTGGCATAAGTCACAGTGAGAGACTTGTTGACCGGATAGTTCAGATAGACATCGTAAGAGATAATGCTCGAGTTCCAGCCGTTTTCACCAAATCGATCGGCAGTCCACTCTGCCATACTCAGATTCTTACCGGCAATATGATTGCCGTGGGTATAATAGTAAGACCATTCTGATATAGTCGTGTTGGAGATGGCTTCAACAAGAGTTGTTTCCTCTGGATTAAGGGGCGACAGCGGAGTGTCCTGTCTTTCCGCTAGGATTCGACGAGAGAGACGCTCGTGCTGACACGCAGAGGTGCAAGTGAGAAGAAAGGCAACCGCCGCTTGAGCTTTCTTGCGCCACATATTGATATTCCTATATGAATGAATGGTCAGTATCAACAACAGATCGAGTTCGTTTTCCTTACCGCTATTTAATAAAAACGGCCAATGAGTCTAAATATAATAAAGTTTAAGTGTCGCGGAGGCCCCGGGATCAGTGCACCATCCGCAACCACCCAGCGAACCTAGTTGCCTAGCAGCCTAGGTCTTCTACAGAGCGAGTGGGGTATTGCATTGCCGATCCCATCCAATTGTCACGGCATGGACATGGATGATGACAGCCGCTCGCGGGGACGGAATGGTATTGACCTGCCACATTGGGCGTGATACTACGCTGTGGCAACGGTTCATATGCAATCGGTTATATTCATGTAGTATATCAACTTCTTGAGCGTGAATCAGGAGTTTTTGATATCGATCGTTGATATAAAGTTTCCAGGGTCACCTTAGGAATGTGTTGGTCTTCAATACTCAATAAGTACGATAAATAACTGCCTTCCGGGTAGCTTCCTAGCCAAGCCGCATGTCAGCACTAAGAGCCCGCTATTCTCAATAACTTCCTCTACTTGCTAATTAGCTAAGAATATGGACATGGCGTCAATCTATCTTGACCAAGAGTAATCCAGTCGATGAAGTCGAGATGTATTATGAACCACGGGTTTGATACTGCGTATCATGTCATAAGATGAATCACATAACAAGGAGAAATTCTTCGTAGTATTGACGAAGCCGCCTATCACTAGTTACTATACAGTCTCTCATAGGTACAGCTGTCTGGCAGAATGAGGAAGACACTGGAAATCAGTTGCTACATTGAAGAAAATAGATGCCACGGGATCTTCTGCAAAGTATGTCATCGCTACTAAGGGCATACTTCGCGGAACGGGATGGCTAAAATGACCGAGTAAACCTCAAACTAGTGAAACAACAGAGATACCTACATCACGGTACATTACACTAGTAAACGGATGTACATCTCCTAATTAAACCATATCTATTCAAACTGCTATATGACTATTTAATAGTGTTATTGTCGCAGGATATATTAGGCCTTATTCCTGTACCGCAATAGTCGCGTCGTATCGGCAACGGTTATCAACTAAAGCCTGAAGGCGCTCTAACTCTTTTGAAGCTGTAATTAAATTCAGGTGCCCTCTTTCTTTATCTAGTCTAATTCAATTTAACTTTCAATAAGTTCGGCGGTTTCCAAACGGGGGCGGAGGCTGAAATCAAATAAAACTCAACTATTATGATAGCTTCAACAAGTGCTGTTGAAAGGTGTTAATAGATCGCTGGAAAAGCTACTTGTGTTAGCTCGAAAACTGTACCGCGGGATACGTACCAGGACTATCTAAATATAGTACTAGATTAAAATACAGTCATTTCAGCTATCGCGTTCACGGAATGAACAGTACACTGAAGCATTCACTAGGAACCATGATAACCACACAGTTCCTAAGCTTTCAATGTTGCAGATATAGGTGGGGCTCACAGACCGGTTAATTTAATCTATATTGAGCTAGCACACACTCATTACTAAAAATGTCTAGTATTTCAAAGGAGGTGCTTTAAGATATGCTAGAAAGAAAAGCAAAAATTCATTTGCTACATGTATCAGAGTTTTAACCAGAAGCTATCTGTAAGGCTATCTGAGAGCCATGTTGATAATCTAGCGCAAGTAGTAGACTTTCCCTTATTTGCTTTATAGTTGTCCTCTTGCTGTGTAATCTCATGAAGCGTCCCTGTAACTTGCTCTATTCTTTATGTTCCTGGCCGTCTTGCTTAGTCATATGTGAAAAAGATATATTCAGTGAATTGCATATGGTATTATACATGAAAAAAAAAATTGTTTTGTTTTGGTTTGTTGAAAGAGCTGGATATGAGAAGAGGGCAGAAAATTTGATTTGTCGCATATGACTGTGCATATGACTGTGCATCGTCGAAGTTGCAAGTGTTATCCCATGCTAACGATATCCGGGGTCGCCTGCAACTCTGCATAAGAATATTGCGTGTTATTGGCCAATAATTGCGGCGTAAATCCTGGCAGATCTAAGAATCTCTCATTTCAAAGTAAATAGACTTGAAGACATATTTTGACAATTTGGTCTCCAGTTCTTTGCTCTCCGTCATCTCAACCGAAATCCACAGATATCAATGAAGATCATGGCTTCTGTGAACAATGCAGCCTTCTTTTTTTCCAAGCAAGCGCTTGGTCAACTCTTTTCCTCGGTGACGACATTCTGCAGTACACTGGGTGAGACATGGGGAAAGAGACAGCTTCCATCACCCGAAGGTAGATACTTTTGGGAATCGCCTAAATTGCCGATTCCGTATATATCTCTGGAAAAAGCTTTCTGATGAGTTGTGACCAGCCCCAATCTGTTCATAGGCTTCGTGACTTGATGACGTCTGAAACTTCCTTGTTGGTTATCGAGCATATAAAGGGTGATAGAAATAGGAAATGACGGGAGGAAAACTTGGCAATAAACTTCAAATAGGTGACTGACTTCGGAACAGGCAAGAGAAGTATATACCGGATATACCTTTTTAACTAAGTAAGCAGACTTCTACTTTATACTCTCTTATATTTCTATAGTTATATAGCAGCTGGACGTCATTCGTATATCCGGCTTTTAGTGCGAACAACTTCATTATAGCACCTACTTGAAACATGCGGTGAGGGGGAATATGACTTCTCCTCGTGGTCAAACCCATAACACACATTTATGAGCAAATCACTTTATTCATGACAACAGAGGCAGAACTTTGCTGGAATCATTGTGCTAGGTACGTAGTTGGGTTGTTCATAACACATGCAAATGCCGCTTGTGGGACTACCTAGGTACTAGTACACTGCACGTAGCCGTAGGTGCCTAGAGTCTACAAATTGTGACTCAATATATCACGAAAACAATGGACTTAAACAGTATCTAGTACCGTATCGTACAACGAAATCTAGATTATGTTGGACGCGGAGTTCTAGAGGGCAAGCAATATCAGGTGGTGTTCCAGTAGTTACTGTCAAACGCGTGGTAGTCAAGGAATTGAAGCAATCAAGCGACAAACAGCCAGTACGGGGCTAGTAAATAGAGTGATCCAGCAGTGTAATTCTGTGATCCTTTGAATATCAAATTAGGAATTAATCAGCTATGTGCCGAGACATAGTGTATTAGAATGTAAGAAAGCATACGCGTCTAGCAGGGGACTTTTACAGCTACCACGGCTATCAGTTGGCTGTGCCAATCTGCATACATGTGGAATTGTACAACGTTAATCACAATCGTCAGAGTGTAACATAACACGAAAATTAGAGAGTCGTTGGGGTCACTCAAGGGAATCACCCAAAATTGGATAGTACAATTGAGGAATATCGGGGATTCGTTAGCTGCGGAGATCTGTTTTGGCCCGAGAAGTTGTTGTCACGAAGTCTGGACCCGAATCTGTTTTATTTGTGCAAGCTGTATATTTGTGAATGCCCCTGCCGTGGGTTATTACCGACACAAGGGTATATTGGATACTGAGGAATCCGGTATTACGATTGGACTCGCTAGTTTAGGCGAAGCTAAAAAGGCGGACTACATATAATGAAGCCATATACGATAGGCGTACGCTGTACGAAGTTACCCAAGGATATCAACTCGTTGAGTTGAGGCTCTAAGCTGAAACCACCAGGCGAGAGCTGACCATGCACTTGCAGTAAACCAAGATCTCGGTAACGAGCACGAGACATTCGGATCCCGACCTATTCCAATGTATCAATCCCGATCCAGGTACTTGGAATTGCGCTACGTTGCCACACCACGACACTTAGGCGCTTGGTAACATAAAACTTTCTTTCCATTTCACAACGCAACGTAGGACTATATAAGTAGCCAGAAACTCGAAACTGAATATTGTCGGGACCGTCTGTGTGATAGCGAACATTTGGGATATGTTCGGGCATCGTTTCATCATATTGGTACTAAAACTCAAAACCTACAGACAGGTCTACTTGCCTCTAGAAGTTATACCTAAGTTAGTAAGCCCTTAAAGTCTTATTTAGAATATGAGTTCTAGAGAATCGCTACTTAATTCGCAACTACGAGACATGCACCGTCCAAGACCAATTGAATGATACGTTCTTCCTTGGGATTACTGATAGTGAAAACGCTACTACGGGTAGTTAGTAGTCATGAGCACGAGAGGGGACCACTGATATGAGTAGATGACTGCATAGGAGGACTTTCTTGTGTGATCTTTTTGTTTCTAAAATCATACTAATCATGATTACACCAGTTAGGTACACGTGCCATCACCCTGTACTATTGGCGGTTAGATTAATCCATGGAATAACTCAGAATGGTAACAGCCACAGTACGTGGTCAGCTCGACCATAGGCGTTACCTCGATTCATAGCTAAACGTTTTAGGGGGGTCTCAGTTGACTAAGGGTCTTAGAAAGTTACCGACTTATAATGATAGCCAATAGGACTCAATGCCGGCTTATTACTTGGATTCCCCGAAATACACGGACTACGGACCTACACATCCGAGACTATTTTGTTACAGAGCCTTCAATATAGCAGACTACAGCAATATGAGAACTGCACCTAAACTTACAAAGTGGGAAATTTCATTCTGTAGGTTGACTGATTAATGCGAAATTTATTATACTAGTTAGTGAGGATATACATGAGTTACTAATTACGTATCTCCATATAAGACTGACATCCCTAGTACATGTGCTTCACAATCATTGAAGGAACCACCACGTTGATATATTGACTTAACTTAGTCGAACCTTCTACCTCAATTGTCAGATTAGATTATAGGCACACTGCATATAACCTAACAGAATGTTTAAATCTCAAGCTCAACTCCCATTCGAGGCTTCACCGCGAGCACGCACAATCGCAGAAAGCAACAGCAGTATGACTGACAAGGAGAGGGAAGATGAGAAGGAGTCGTTGCCTCCAGGTCTGTTATCTAACTCAGCGAATTCCGTCATTGCCGCCGAGAGCCCTGAACCGACCACCATGGTTGAACCTAGCCAGGAGAAAAGTCGAGATCTCACCGAGCAGGCGACAGCTCAACCCCAACACGGCAACTCGCTGAGAAGACTGCGGACCCGAGAAAATGGCACCGAGTATCCTTCCGGCTTATATTTGAGTCTAATTGTGTTGGCACTATGTCTCGCTGTCTTTTTAATGGCGCTTGAGTAAGCCCCTTTATTTTGCTTGACTTTACTTTCCTTTTTCTAGGTAGAAGCTGGCCTAAATTTCAAGCGACTGACAGCTTTGCACAGCAATGCCATTATTGCGACAGCCATCCCAAAGATTACGAGTAATTTCCATAGCTTACCCGATGTGGGGTGGTATGGAAGCGGTATGTCAAGCCAACATGTCACACCCGATGCCTAAACTGACCTAGGTGCCTTGTACGTAGCATACCTTCTTACTACCGCCGCCCTACAACTCCTCTTTGGAAAACTTTACACTTTCTTGAGCCTCAAATGGGTATTCCTGACCGCGATTGGTATATTCGAGCTTGGCAGCTTGATTTGTGGCGTTTCTCTGAACTCCACGACCCTGATCGTCGGCCGTGCCGTCTCTGGTCTTGGCGCGGCCGGTATCATGTCCGGAGCATTTCTCATCCTCGCCAATAGCGTTCCACTTGTCAAACGGCCAATGTTCACGTAGGCGAACTTTCTCAATCCTTTATCATAATCTTATCTAACGTTTATACAGCGGTCTAATTAGTGTCATGTACGGTGTCGCATCTGTCGCTGGCCCCCTTCTTGGCGGCCTTTTCATTGACAAAGTTGTAAGTCACTGCCACCTAATCCATACCCTCTCTATTTCACTTCAGAAGCCCAAACTAACCAATGGAATACAGACGTGGAGATGGTGCTTTTTCATCAACCTTCCGATCGGTGCCCTAACCGTCCTCATTATCTTGGTCTTCCTCCAGGATATTACGCTAGCCAAGCCCAAGCATGATACCTTTTTTGAGCGCATCAAGCGCTTCGACCCCGTTGGCACCCTTCTCTTCATGCCATCTATCGTATGCCTTCTTCTGGCTCTCCAATGGGGCGGCAATAAATACGAGTGGAAAAGTCAACGCATCCTCGCTTTATTTGGCGTCTTCGCCGTGCTCTTCATCGCCTTCCTCTACGTCCAGTACACCCAGCAGGAGAACGCGACGGTGCCTCCTCGGATCATGAAGCAGAGAACCGTCTGGGCCGGTAGCATATTCCTGTTCGGCGTCGGGTCGAGCTTCTTCATCATGGTGTTCTACATCCCGATCTGGTTCCAGTCGGTGCAGGGGGTCAGCGCCGTGGAGTCCGGCATCCGCAACCTGCCATTCCTCATAAGCGTGGTGGTGCTCTCCATGGGCACGGGAGTCCTAGTCACGATGTTCGGCTACTACGCGCCGTTCATGATCCTCGGCACCGTCACCATGTCCGTGGGCGGCGGCCTGCTGTCCACCTGGAAGCCCGACACCCCGACGGGCATCTGGATCGGGTACCAGATTATCGCCGGCGCCGGCGTGGGCATGAGCCTGCAGCAGCCGCTGATGGCTGCGCAAACCGTGCTCGAGCCCAAGGACATCCCCACGGGGACTGCAGTGCTCGTGTTCGTCCAGACGATCGGCGGCGCCCTCTTCGTCAGCGTCGGCCAAACCGTCTTCACCAACCAGTTGGCAAAGCAGCTGGCCGAGAACGTTCCAGGACTCGATCCCGCCATTGTCCTCGGCGCCGGCGCCACGAATCTGCTAGACAACGTCCCGCCTGAGCTTGCCTCGGGCGTGGTGCTCTCGTACAATAATGCGCTGACTACTACGTTCCTTGTCGGCACCGGTCTGGCTGCCTTCACCATCTTGGGTAGTGCCATGATTGAATGGAAGAGCGTCAGGGGTAATAATGTCAAGGTTAGTATTGCTTAAGCCTATTGGAACCATCGTCGTTGGCAGTAAGGGCAGAAGCACCTCACCTATAAGTAGATTATCAGGATATTGGGTGGCAAGAGTGTTATTATAGAATTCAGGGCAATACAGAAGAGTTCACTTGTAGAGTTATGGCCTCAGAAGTACGGAGGGTGGAAATGACAGTCATAAATAGGGGGTCCAGGTCAAACTCCATTGCATTTTAGAGTATCAGATGCGCGCGCCATAGTTTCGCCTGTCATTAAATTCCATTTCCCTAGCAATCTGATACCTACCTGTTCTATGATTAGCAAATCAATGACCCAGTCCTATAATATATGAGAACTAGAGTCATCTATCATATAGTTTATAATATCGTCCATTTCAACTCTAACTCCGTTTTTAGAACCCCTACCATGAAGCGTCAATCTTCCTACTCGAAATCCTCAGGTTCGAGTGCTTCGTGGCCAGCAACACCAACAACAAAGTCCTTTAATTCGCGAGGGCTCAGGGCCGTTTGTGCAGAACCAAGTCGTAGGGTAAAATTTGGTATCTGCTCCACAATGATCGCAATAAGGAGGGAGGTAGTCGATAACCATGGGCTGTTCGCCCGGCTTTCCTATGTCTTGTGTCAGGCTCTTGAGCACGTCGCATGCCAAGCCCGGCACAGTATCCAGAGAGTTTCGAAAACTATCCGCCCCGAGGATTAGAAAGCGGGTCCACTCAATGAAGTTGACTAGCGCTTTGCGTCGAGGCTTCAAGGATTCGCGGGAGTACACAAGGTCTGCCAAGGCAAAAAAGTCGTTGGTGAAATTCCGGTCAAGGGGTCTTGAGAGCGTAATTCTTGTTCCTTTTGATGGTGTAGTATTGGAACAATCGTGCCCTTACCGACAGATCCCGCTCCAGTTCCGAGGCAATGAGGATTTGAAATGAATCGAGACAGAAGAAGTCGGAGATTGTGAGAACTTCAGTACAAGTGTTGATGAATGTCTCGTGGTCATCTAGAAGGGCTTCGAGATCAGGTGATGCTGTGAAGCAAGTGAGTATAGGTGATAATTATCATTATGGCGTTCAATTTAATGACAGAGAGAGGGGTGGAGCAGTAAGGTGAGAATGAAGAAGCTACAGTACAGACCCTTTCTTGTGTAGATGAAAGTGATTACCCAGTTCACTTTTGTAGGATCTTGCTCGCGAATCGTGATCTCTTTAGTTGTAGCTTCCTGCTTTCCAACTTAGCTATTTCTGTGACAAGTGGGAGGACCATGGGATGGGATTACCATGAATTGGCTTGTGAAGGCCTTCTTAAAGTAATCACAACGAGAGCATATGATATTTCTGTGTAGATTCCAGGTTTGGTCACCGCAGATGACCTTCACATCTGCGAACAGTCCTGAAGTCAATAACCTGTAGGCAGGTCAGTACCATGATTATCGTTTCTAAGGTAGGAAATATGAAGTCATACTGTTCATCATCCTCGGAGAAAGTGTTGTTCTGGGCTTGGCCTCTCATCTTTGTCGAACATCTAGGTACCAGAATTGCTAGCAATAATGAGTAACAGAGGAAGGAGATACAATAATGTCAAAGTTCAGGAAGGGAAACGTTGTTGTATATGATTGTGGCTGATGAGGTTCTAAGGGAAAACCTTGGTGTGAGAGTTTTTTTTGTGATGTTGGAAGGAATTCTTCGGTGTGAGTTTAGACTAGATTAAGAGGGACTGAAAGATTGTCATATAATTAGGCCATCTAGAATTTCTAGGCCTACACGTCAGTACTACAAATGCAAAATAAAGAAGTGTCTTTACTGATCTTGAGTAATACCTTTTCATCGGCTTCAGCCTTGTCGTTGGATGGGGAAATTTGACGAAAGTAGGTCAGGATCAAGTACTCTCCAGTTCCTGGAAATGGTGAATATGTAAATTGACAACGAAGGGTTTGTAATGATCAAGGATGAAATGAAAATGGCTTGGCAGGCGAAACTACAGGGGGCCTGGCCGCCTTCCGCTTTATAAAAATACTATAAAAATACGGAAAGTGCGAGCAGAGTTACAGTTCACGAGTGGAAGGGGTTGCACCTTCAGACACTACATGTACCTGGAACATGAGAATTGTGGCGATTAACGCAATAGGTATTTCAACCCTTAATCTCAAGGGCTATTGCGCCCAGCTCCCTGATCAAGGGACCCTATAATATCTACGAGGAACAATGCAACGTGCCATCCTCAGCCATTAGAACATAATACCTAGCACGTAGAAGGTCGTGCATTTGTCCCAACTCAACCAATTGAAACCCCCATCCAGCCTTGAAAAAATCATGAACCCCCTAATCCTTTCTTCCCAAGTGCTCATCAAGCGATGAGCCCGTCACTGAGGTATCGGGAGGGGTATAATTCGACCCACCCGGCGAGTATCTGTACCCATCAGTAACGAGGTGCGAGTCGTCGCTCTCTTCCTCGTAAGCGGGTAGCTCCTCGTCGATGGAGGCGTAGTCCGGGAACGCCGAGGTCGGGCTCGGGGGCGTGGGAGCGTGGAGCTCATGTACCGGTACCTGGGGCACATATTCGCGAGCACGGCCTTCCTCCGCTGCGACCATGTCGCCGACAACGCTAGCCGCATTCCGGAACTCTGCGATTTCTTGCTCCATGGTGTTCGAGAGGTTGTCCTCGTCGTCGCTTTCATCGTCATGCAGATGTCTCATGATAGCCTCCTTCTCCTCTTCCTCGGCATGTTGACGCCTCACGCTCTCCTTCAGCCACCTGACTAGTTCGCCATACTTTGTCCCGGGGGTGCCGTGTCGAGCAGCACTGTTGTCACGGCGCTGTTGGCGGGCAGATCGGGATCGACGCCCTCCATCACAGCGATCGCGGCGGTTTTCACGGGACTTGGAGAAACACCGAGTGTGTATGGCGCTGATGAGGAAAGCGAGGACTACGATGGTAGCTAGTATCTGCAAGACCGACACTGTGTCAAAGAGGCTGTGGCCAAAAGGCTATATAACATTGTTAGCGAGAATATCTTTTCATCTCATTGAAGATACTTACGGGTGGAGGAGGTGGTCTGAGACCTCCGTGTCGTCCACCGCGATGACCAGGAGGCGGAGGCGGGGGCGGAGGTGGAGGGCCACCCTCAGCAAAATGCATTGGGCGCCCATCGTCATCAAAGGGTGGAGGAGGAGGTGGAGGTGGTGCCTAGAAATAATCAATATCAACATGCTCAAAGATGCCGAGCTTTCTTCCAGCTTACCATGTCATCGTCAAATCCGGGTGGTCCAGGTCGCTCGAAAGGAGGATCCTCTAGAGACTCGTGACTTGGTGGTGGTGGACCATGAGGATGTGGTGGAGGACCATGAGGCGGAGGAGGACCGTGGGGCGGAGGACCATCGAACGGTGGAGGACCATCATATGGTGGAGGACCGTCAAACGGTGGCGGGCCATCGAACGGTGGAGGGCCATCAAATGGTGGAGGACCGTGTGGCGGCGGGGGGCCGTGAGGGGACGGGGGCCCCCAAGCAGGTGGCGGTCCATGAGGCGGCGGACCGCCATGGTGAGGCGGAGGCGGGCCGTGATGCGGCGGCGGTGGACCGTGATGCGGCGGTGGAGGGCCATGAGGTGGTGGCGGTGGGTGATAAAAGTGCGGTGATCCTTCTGGATGTCCGTGGACCGGGAATGGGAAGTCATGAGGAGGGCCTCCTGGTGGCGGCCGCTCTCCGTGTCCATGGTGGGGTGGAGGGGGGCAGTGGCAGAAATGAGGTTTGCCATGCGGAGGGCGGAATGGCGGCGGGTGCGGGAGTGAATGATTGCCATGGGTATGGTTACCATGGTGCTTTGCGACCCAATGCTCGCCCTTCCCACGATGAGGGAATCCCCAGTGCGGCCTACGGCCAAACGAGTCTCTGTCTCCACCATCTTTCCAGTATAGCTTGCTAGCCATTCCCTTCACCCCGTCATACACCGCTTTGAATACACACTTCAAACTATCGCACTGAGCGACCGAAAGTAGTTCCTCGGGTCGTTCGAGATCAAACTTTTCGGATATGTATTGCATCTTCGAGGCAATCGCGTATTCAAGCGCCATCATCTGTTGCTTCATCGATTCCAACTCGGCCAGTTCAGTGTCCAAGTCTGGCGAATGTGGATGCTCCTTGATGGTAGGAACAAGAGACACCCAAACTGGTGCTGTCTGTTTAAATCGAATGCTGAATTCCTGGCCCTCGACCTTCTTCTCATTGATAGAGATGACTTCAAAAGTCATCAATTGCCCTGGAGATTCATCTTCTAAAGGCACGCAGGTAAACTTCCAGTTGGCGACGACGTTGGTGTCATGTTCCGTAGAGATCGGTCCTGACCCAGCACCATGCTCATTCTGTGCTAAGACTCTCCCGTTGAGCGTGACATTTCCATAGCCGCAAGGCAAATTTGACTCGAGGACATCGACTTGAAGTGACTTAAGGCTTTACTTAGTCATGATCTTATACTAAGCATTCATAAATAATCCGTATACTTACTGTCTCCTGGAGAGCAGCCTCCTCGGAGTTACTGTTAATATTGAGTTTGATAGATGATACATGGGGAGTATTATCTGAGAGCAATGCGTGTTAGCAAGAGAGTGTTTCCTTTAACAGAACTAGCGAATAGTGCTTACCCTCCCGTTTGGCTGGAAAGGCTGTTACCAGCGCCGGCGCGAGCAACAGCGCAGCCTTGAATAGGCCACGCATTGTGACTTTAGGCAGCGAGAGACTATTTGGAAGGATAACCAAACGATAAAAAAACGACGCTGGTGTGGCAAGACAATAATACACCTACACGCAGCGAAGGTGTCAGGTGAATAGAAAGGAACAAAACGTCTGCCTAGACATGCGAACTGCGAGAAATATGTAAGACGACTCAGGTTCTGGTGGTCTTCATGTGGGGTCGCCACGCGGACATGTTCGCATCGGGGCGATGCGCCTACACTCGATAAAACGACAGGAGATTGATAACGTCAAACGACAATTTGCCCGCTTGGGAAATGTCAAGCGGCCCGCTCTGGAAATGACAAAAGAGCATTTCACGCATTTCACGCAGCGAATGCTAGCGTCTTCACTGAGGCTGCGCAAGCCCATCTCCTACTGTCTCCGACTAAGCAAGGATGGTGTGGATATGGGCCAATCAGCTTCAACTAGCTGACGAGTCCTCTAACCAGGACTGACAGGCTAGACAGGCTAGCAATGGGCTGAGCCGACACCAGTTATGCTCGAGGATACCAATAATGAAATGAATGGAATGAAACCGAGGTTTTAGCAACCCTATGAAAGATCGCTCACCCAGGCGAAGAGTTGTTAAGGTTAGAAAACAAGCTTTATTTCGATCCTTGGTATCAAGAGTATTGATGTACAACATACTTATAAAGATAATCAATACCAGATGCTTTGCTAGTAGAAGGTAACTTGGGAACATCGAGGGAATATGTGTACATGAAGGATTGAGGATGAGATGCCAGCAATACCTGAATACTGCCATTTGCGCTCCGAGTCACCTTCGTTGACGGCTCGAGTTCCCATCTGCCGATACTTGTAACTCTACATAGATTAGTGTATGCTTCTATACAAAGATATCAAACTTATCATAGTCTCGAGGTACGTACGGCAACAGATGCCGAGACTAATTAAATGACGAGATTTCTCTATGTGGTCCGAGCACCCATTTACTAAGTTACATAGTACAAGGGCTCAATGCGCAAAGGTGGAGAAGGTGGCTCGAACCACAGAAGGCGCGTGCTATTGTGGCTGAGAATATCTACGACCCACCAAATCCCAGCTCTCGACATCATCAGCCTCATCCAGTTTCCTTGTCGCACATCATCCAAAAACCAAAACGTATATTGCCATCCACGCTCAGTCGGACACCCTACCCCTTGCGGCTTATCTATTCAATATGGTATTACAGACACCACATATACACCCAGTTGTGTCGGTACTGCCATGCTAATACAGTCTAGTTACCCCTCGGTCTCTTGAACGCGGCCCAGGGCCATCCTATGCTTGTCGAGCTAAAGAACGGAGAGACACTCAACGGCCATTTAATACAATGCGATACCTGGATGAATCTGACGCTGAAGGAAGTCATCCAGACAAGTCCCGTAAGCGGTCGCGCCCCGGCCCCCAAACTGGCGCATTCGCTGACCTTGGAAACAGAAAGCAGACAAATTCGTTCGACTCCCCGAAGTATACGTCAAGGGCAACAACGTGGGTTCTATGAAAAGCGCAACGATACATATTTACTCCCGAAACTGATGGGATATGCAGATCAAATACCTGAGAGTACCCGACGAGATCATCGATCTAGTAAAAGACCAACAACACGGACAGCAAGGCGGATTTAGAGGTGGCCGCGGTGGCCAACAGAGAGGAGACCACGGCGGAAGAGGTGGCGATCGAGGTGGTCGCGGCGGACGAGGACAAGGAAGAGGCCGGGGCAGGGGCCGGGGTGCGTGAAGGGCCATATCGTGACACGAAGCTCATGCGACGAAGACGAACACGCCGGGGATTTCCATCGACTACCTCGATAAGCCATAATAATGAATGCGGCATGGCCTACGTGGAGCTGACATAGTCCGTGTTGGAGCGCTAGATGAAGATACCCACGCTGTTTGCGGTAGTGAAGGTGAGGGCAATGCTAAACGGTTCTCGCAATCAAGGCACAAGAGCTGGAGAGTGTGCCATAACGGAGATATTGAGATGTCTTGAATCAAAAGCAACATCTTGACTACCTAGTCTGACATTTGAAATGTACGTGGTGCCTAGATGACAGTTAGCGGTACTCCCTTGATATTACCAACATATGGCTAAGAAAGACCAGATCTATAGGTATATAAGGGACCTCAATCGGTTATTTTCTTGCAGTGAAACCACATTGCTCGAGTAATTCATACGATTTATACTTATACCGCTACGTCTTCAAGTGTCTAATTCTACATCCAAGCTAATGGGAATCATCTCTGCGCATACGCAGTATAATAATACTGTAGGCTATACGCTGTCCGTTGCCGGCTGCCGCCAGCTGGCAACAAGGGCTGCTACAGACCTGGCAATTGTCGCAACTTTTGCATTTATTCCTACCAATCCAATTCATATTCGATTCTCGTTCAGCAATGCTGGCGGAGCGCCTTGTAGTTGATGGGCTCTGGCGATGTTTGTGTCCATCGGTAGATTTAGCAACGCTCTCCAAATTATCAAGGGCGCCTCGTTGCACTCGCCCACGACCGATTCTACAGATACCACAAAGACAATGTCGACGAGAATACCGCACTATCGCAATCGGGATCAACCGAAAATCTGCTGAGCAAGCGCGTGTAGAGTACCTCGTGCGACTAGCGAAACGAAGCCCCTGGGTCCCTGGGGCTCTCTTCGAAGGTGTGGATTCCTTCCTCACCAAACTCGACAGGATACCGACTCGGACCATTTACGCTGCCCTTCGAGAGCTCCCAGGTGTCGCAGGCACCTACTTCTCCGTCGTGAAGTTAGTGGAGTATCTGGTTAAGGAGCGCAACGAGCAGCCGAATGCTATTCTCTACACAAGCCTCATAAGAGCAAATATCGATAAGCGCCATGGGTCCGCTAAGGTTGCCGCTCAACTTTACATGGAGATGGAGAAGTTAGGCATACCAGACATGCCCCAGCTATACCAAGCTCTCTTAGAGGTGAGGACACTTGCTTCCCCGTACAGTCGCTCGGGAGCTTACAACATGAAATAGGTGACAGCTGTCCACCCTGATTACGTCCTTCGATCTTCGGTACTTTTCGAGATGAAGAATCGATGGTATTCGCCAACGGCCCATGACCTCGTGAATATCATCGTCGGGCTCTTGAGAGATAACCAGTATGAGCTTGCCCTTGAGAAGCTCGAGGAAATGCACAAGAATCCGGTCACAGTTCCAACCTGGCTCTACGAAATATTCCTCTACACGTTTGGAGAATTAGGCTTCCATGATGAAACACTCGCAATTCTCAAGTTTCGGTTAAAGCTTGGAAATGCTTTAAAAATGCCGTTATCGTTGAATGCGTGGCATTACATGCTTGATGTGTACAGCAGGGATGCTTTCTACGATGGCATCAAATTCATATGGTCCCGCTCAGTTTCGCCTGGATATTTGAATCCATCTGACGGAACAGTTACGAATATACTCAACGCAGCATCTAGACATGTGGACGAAAGGCTAGCAGTAAAAGTAATCCAAACACTTTCAGACCGTGGAAAAAGACTCGGCCTACATCACTACGAAGCTCTGGTGCATATCCACGCACAGCAAAGAGACCTTCGCAAGGCTTTCACAATACTATGCCTTATGAATAAGGGAGGGCTCACGCCTGACTTGTCTAGCACGCGATCTATCTTTCAAGTGCTTCGTGCATCAGCCTCGGATACAGATACCTCGCTAGCCATCTTAAATGATCTTAGGCTACAATATCAGGTCCCCAGTGCAGCCTTCAACGTAGTATTAGAAACAACCGAGATCCATCATGGATTCAAGTTTGCCCTCGATCTTTACCGCAGCGTGCGTCGCATCTGCGTTAATGGGCCAGATCTCGAAACGTACCATATCCTCCTTCGTCATTGCACATATAGGAAATCTATGAATTTTCTAACTGCCGAAATGGAAGCATTTTCCATCGCGCCCACCGAGGTGACATACAACCACTTGATACGCATCTCCACCATGCAAGACGACTACACACAGGCCTTCCAATACCTTGAAAAGATGGAATCGGCTACGACAGCAGGCCAGCCAAACAACTGGTGGATGAGTAGAGATTCGGCTTTAGCGCTTATCAGGAGATGCATTCAAGCAGAAGATATGAGAGTTCAGCAGCTCATTAGTGAATGTCGCAGTCGAAAAATTCCTGTTGATGAAGAGGTACAGCAATTGGTAAAGGCTGTCCAAAAGCAAAAGGAACTGGATGGTTCAGCGGGATCAGATCTCAAAGCCGACACTGAAGTGGTATCTGTACCTGCTGTAGGTCTGTCAGGTCTGTCGTAACCATTCTTCCAGATCCCAGCCATAGGTAGCTACTTGACTCGATGACAAGCTACAGAACCTGACTTGCCGTATCTGTGATCCCATGGAATTAACTCCGGTATCACGGAGTTAGGAATCCGGTGAAGAATGAAATATTGGCGTTTCATCTAGGTTTAAAGATTACGAATGTGCAAGGCCCTTCGCCCGGGTGTCGTCCCTGTTCATCGGGGGTAGAAGCAGTCCATCTTTTATTACCACTTTCAATTTCACATGATCATCTTTCCAACTTACTGTTAGGAAGATCTACTACCTACCAAGTTTTTTTTTTCCCTCTCTTTTGCCCTTCGTTTGTCTCTTGTCATCCTCGACGATTTCTAAGGCACTCTAAGACACTCTAAGACACCCTTTCAAGCGTCAGCCACAACCCTGTTTTAGGGAATAGGTTATGGTTATCAGATTATAAAGCACGGCGCAATTGAAGGGTTTATGCCAAGCAATGCTGCCATATCCTTCCAATAATAGTGACGTACTACCTAGGTAGTAATCCGTGAAACAAATAAAGTTCTCTCGAGCTGCTAATAAGAAACTAGATGATGGTGTGCGGGACAGTATGGAGATAGGCTGATAAATCCATATAGATCCAGAACGCCTGGCAAACTCCGGTGGTTTGGGACCAATAAGAATGTGCGAGACTGCATAGGCGGCTGACTGAGCAGAACCTACCGAGATCGTAAAAAACTCCGAAGTGACTTCCCATCAGCTAGCAATTTGCAAGAGGTCAGAAGTATCTATAAGCAAAGATCCATGGTCGAGAGATAGCTACTATCTGAGATCAGTCTTGGCATTCCAAAGATCCATGCCACGTGGTGGATGGCAGTTCTACATCAACTTGTCACGTCAATCTTCCAAAAGATATAAGCAACGTAAAGTTCGCTCCACGCTAACAATGAAGTGTAGTTGATATCGGCCATGACTCTTCAACTTGCTGTTCCACAGCCTAGGACTGATTTATAATCCTCCATACATAGCAACACCGTCTGACTCTGAAGCTAGTCATTCATAGGTGGTCAGATATGGCGTTTCGTTTTGGTTCTGCCATATGGGGATTAGAAATAGATGCAATGGAGAAAGCCAGCTATGTCCGTCCGTGTAATGTTTCTCTTCAAGCTTCATAGTATATAAGACCTTGGTGAGTCGGTTCAGGTTTGTACTTCTCTGTCAAGATCAAGCTTCACAACTCCTTGATGCTATTACTCCCTGTACAACCTCATCTACTAGTACCAGCACAAGTGTATAAATTCTTCATCTTCTGTGCATACCACCAGGAGTTGTCAAAGACAACGCCAGCTTAATCGTCCCATAATACCAGTAGGTAGTATTAGCACGATGACGCACATAATTCGCGACTCTTCAGTAGGGCAGTTCATCCGATTCGCTACCAGAAACCGGGTCCTACAGTACCCCGAAGAGAAGCCCGGCTTCAAGCTCCCAGAGTCATGGGTACAGGTGCTAGAGTCCGATCCAATGGATTCTCCATCTGATAATTCCAACTCCACATCATCAAACCCATCCGTATTCAGTCCCGATGACGAAGAGAGCCAATCTGAAAAGGCAGATATCATAGACCCGGCACCGTACCACGCCACTTTAACGCGGACGAAGAGCCGTACAGAGTCCCTCCCCTATACGGAGGAACGGTACCAGATTGATCAACACCACGAGCTCGAGAAGACGAAGTCGATACCCATTGTCCCCAAGAAGACTAAGGATGGCGTGATTCTTGTTGATTGGTATTACACAGACGATCCAGATAACCCACAGAACTGGTCTAACGGGCGTCGGGCTGCGGTCGCCATCATAATCTGCCTCTACACCTTTGTCGTCTACACATCAAGTGCTATCTACACAACATCGGCTGAGGGCGTGATGGCGGAGTTCGGTGTCAACGCGACACAAGCCTCGCTAGGCCTGGCACTCTTCGTCTTGGGCTATGGCATTGGACCCCTGGCCTTCTCGCCTCTGAGTGAGCTACCTAGTATTGGCCGGAACCCCGTATACATCGTTACGGTGTTCCTATTTGTCATTGTTTCAATCCCGGCAGCCCTCGTGGAGAACTACGCAGGCTTGATGGTCCTCCGCTTTCTACAGGGCCTATTCGGCTCGCCTTGTCTCGCCAATGGCGCTGCGTCACTTGGTGACATATACAGCATGGCGTCGTTCCCCTACGCACTGATTGCTTGGGTAAGCGCAGCGTATTGCGGACCTGCCCTCGGTCCGCTGCTGTCAGGATTTTCCGTCCCCGTCAAGGGCTGGCGGTGGTCGCTGCTCGAGATCATCTGGGCCGCGGCGCCGGTGTTCCTAGCGATGTTTGCCGTCCTGCCCGAGACATCAACGCCAACGCTACTCCTCCGCCGCGCGCAGCGTCTGCGCAAGCTCACAGGCAACGACCGCTTCATGGCACAATCGGAGATCGACGAGCGCAACCTGGACAAGAAAGCGGTGCTGATCGACGCGCTGATCAAGCCGCTCGAGATCACGCTCAAGGACCCGGCCATCCTGTTCGTGCAGATCTACACCGCCATCATCTACGGCATCTACTACTCCTTCTTCGAGGTCTTCCCGCTCGTGTACCCGGTCTACTACGGCATGAACTACGGGCAGCTCGGCCTCGTCTTCCTGTGCATGCTGGTCGCCTGCACGCTCGGCGCCGGCGCGTACATAGCTTACTTGTACCTCTACCTCGACCCGCGCATCGCCGCGCGCGGGTTCCCGGCCCCCGAGGCCCGGCTCGTGCCGGCGCTGGGCGCCGCCTTCGGGCCGACGGTGGGATTGTTCCTGTTCGCGTGGACGGCGCGCCCGGACGTCCACTGGGTCGTGCCCACGCTTGGCATCACGGTCTACGGCGCCGCCGTGTTCGTCGTCATGCAGTGCATCTTCGTCTACGTCCCGCTCGGGTACCCGCGGTACGCGGCGAGCCTGTTCGCGGGCAATGACTTCTTCCGCTCCGCGCTCGCGTTCGCGAGTATTCTGTTCGCGCGCCCGTTGTTTGCGAATCTGGGCGTCGCGCGTGGGACGAGTCTGCTTGGGGGGCTGAGCACCATCGGTATCGTGGGGATCTGGGTTTTGTATTTCTATGGGGCAAAGCTGAGGAGTTTGAGCAAGTTTGCTGTTTCTGCTGAATAGGCAGGCAGATAGAGTTGGGGAGCGTGGTATTGGTCGGAAAATAAAGGGGTAAGGGGTAAAGGGGTAAGGGTGGGTAGTAGAAATGGCGATATAGGATACGCTGCAAGGCTATTTCATATGTACGCGTGATGGTATATTGGAGTTCAGGAGAAAACAGAAGGCACTGGATTTATTGAATGAGCCTTCTTGCATTAGCACTAGCTTTTACTCCCTTATGAGTCATAATATGATAGTATAGTGCTTTCATAAACATATATTATATATATACTGCTCTGTTCACTTACAAGTTCCCCTATGTGTGTATAGTGACTCTAGATGTCTAACACTGAGTCCATCACCAATGAGATCTCAGCTGGCCAACAAGTTTACATGTAGATGTTCCTCCGCCAGCGAAAGCAGTGACAAACATTTAAACGTTGGTGTAGAAAACGGCTGATTCCAGACACAACATGCCCAGAAAGTAGTCACAAATTTGTTTATATACATACTTAGATTAAATGTCCAATCAATTGACTGAGCTACGTACCTTTTATAACTACGGGAACCCTTGTCAAAGCTATGATGGGTCCTCCTTCACCCTAAGAAGCCACTCAACATTCTTACTAAGCTTAACATCTACAACTGGTTACTTGATTTTTACATACCAATTACATGTGAAAGAGTCCTCAGAGTAGTTCTCACCTCAACAAAAGCATCACATACCTAAGACTGCTTATGGGGGACTGCACAGTGCCACATCAATTAATTATATTTGTGCTTTGGTGATTACCTACGTCTCTGACTGCTGCGATATCCCACCTCGGTCTTGTCATTCAATGTTTTGAATAGGACTCCTAACATGATATTGATGAAAAGTCACTTATAGGTTCCAATAGAATCTAGATTAGTATATTGGTTCGCTAAGCCTGATGAAAGGATTGGCCATCAATGTCATTGCGGTTGCCAGGGGGACTATTGGATACATGAGCCAAATCCATGCTACTTTAATGTCAAGATTGCCTTCCGCTTGTTTCCCGTTGATTTATTATGGCTATAATAGTCTTTGATGCCATCATCGAGTATGCCACCGACAATCGGAGCGCCGTGACCCAGGACCGCGGGAATATAGACGGAATATAAGTGGCACTCCTTGACAAGGAGTAGGCTGGAGCAAAATGCACTTGTACGTGCATATGTATGACCCATCGACATGAGCAAACAATTCACATATAACTTAACGATGGATATAGTATGATAGACGGCAGAATACCATGAATGCCATCATACCTTGTATGGTTATTGCCTTCCACTACAAACTAACAAACATTTGCTCGGTAGGTTTCTATTATCTAACTTGAAGACGTACCAGCATCCTATAAGTGACGAATCGATGTCTAGCAATACTGCAATGCTAATTTAGCCACATTATTGCTATATGTCTAGGATAGGCAAAGTGAAAAAGAGAGAAAAAGCCATCAACCTAAGTTCTTCGAGCCTTTTCTAGGTAATTGTAACCAGCTGAGCCTTGTACCTAAGTTTAGTGATACTTTATACCTAATGAGAAAGGTCCATGTGCTACCTAGGCGTTCGACTTTGAGAAGCACTGCATGACTGCTAGGTACCGTTGCATTCACTCTTCACTCGTACAGCTTCGAGACTTTCATGTATTATATCTAGAGAGTTTGATATTCTGTGATGATTTTATATCCTGGCAGCCTACCAGTCTACCTGGTTCCCATGGCCGGATCTGTAAGAGCCGGGAATCCGGCACATGGATATTCCGGCTCTCCAGCACGGATCCATTGGATCTGTACCCAGGTACCTGTGTATGATTGGATATCCACTCATTTAGGGGCTAATAAATTACCTGCTGCAGGCACAGACCATCACATTTCCATTAATGGTTTCCCCACAACAACATCCCATCCCACGTCCGTTTCTACCAGTTGAATCAATTCCTCCCCCTTCCAGCCAGCAAGACCGCCAGCAACACGAGCGCACTTACATAGACATACGTACGAACATACGAGTTCTCTGTATAACTTTGCTCCGCCCGCGACGGCCTAAATCAAGTATTCACGATTTTATTTTTATTCTTTTATAGCGTGGTGGAATCATTTAGCCATTGCAGAAACAGAACACCAGCCGCGCGGGTTTCATCGCCGCATCGTCTCCAGCATTGATTTATCGACAGATCTTGTTCCTGTTCTGCCATGGTTTGCATCTTGTTCGTAACCCTTTTCGGGTAGCAACCAAAAGTTTGCGTGGAGTCGAGCTAGACCCAAGTCGTGTCTCCCGGCCATTGGGTTGAAGCTAATAATTATAAGGAGAAAATGAACGCGAATAGTAAATTGATCATAATATTGCCCTGGTGTAAACATCATTAGTTGTTTCAGGGACTATAAATGTTGTTACTGATATAAAAAGATCAAAGATCGCAATAACTACTTTCTTTCTTTGTCCCTCTCTCCTATGTACCATGCAGCCCATGATGAAGTGGCAGAAATGTTGCCGACAAAAAAGAATTGAGCTCGAGCCTCTCAAGCCCTTTACAGTCAGTCAGCTGATTAGATAGGGACCTAGGTGTACGGAGTACTTTGAAATGATCTTTGAAATGGATTTGCAGGCCAATCAAGAAGCTTGAAGTCATTAATGGCCCCTGTTATTTCCTGTACATGGCTGGTTAGTCTTTCTACTACCTAGGTACATGTAGCTCCCACTACCTACAGGTACATACATATGTACCTACCTGGAGTGAATGTATGCGTAGGCAAGGTAGGTAGTGGAAACATAACGCCCCGGCCACGCGCTGGTACCCACGCAGCCACTACCTAGGTACAGAGTGCTAGGTAGCGTGCAGTCAACATCCCTGCCCATCTGGACCCGGCCGCCTCCCTTGCAACTCCCTTGCAGGTAGCGTGAGCACCGAAAATATAGTGTCGCGTTACCTCGCAGGTACCTGGCAGCAACCCGGCAGCAACCCCAAAGCCCCTTTTGAGCAACATCCAGCCAAGCCAATTCGAATTTGAGGAGAGCAAATTGGAAGATTGACGGGCAGACAGGAGGTCGGGTCGCACACCTCGTTTCCCAAGAGTAAATTCTTCCTCCCATTAGACCAAACCTCCTAATTTGGTACGACTTTGGACTTCGTTCTGTCTACCATCCTTTTTTCCCACAAGTCCGTCCAGTCCACTACTTGTCTATCTTCTTTTTACTCTTCTCTACTGTTGCAGGAGATAGCCGGTACGCGCAAATTTCTCTTAATTTCATTTCTTTCGCTCGTTCCATCCGCCATTCGTCCTGCGACGCCCTCGTCACACACACGCGACTTCAACCGTCTTCTGGGTACGTTAACATATCATCGACATCTCCTACTGCTATGATTATTACTACAACGCCAGAGGAGAGATGGAGATGCAGACGCCGATGCAGATGCAGATAGAGATAGAGTACCTAGAGAGATGCATCGATGACTAGAGCTTCCCAATCTCGATGATCATCATCACCTTCTCACCTTCCTCTGCCTGCCTCGGGCGCTCATCCATCTTCTCTTTTGGGGATTCATCGCACACCGGGCAACCTGAACTTACTGCTGCTGCTGCTACTACCACCACTTCTACTCTCACTCCTACTCCCTGCTGCATCATCAGTTCCCGCCGCCTTTTCCTACCTAGCCTATCTCTCCTTCAGTCCCATCCGGCGCTTCTTCCTCTCTTCCCCATGAACGCCACGTAACAGGCACGACTAACCTCTATCGCGTCTCCAGACTTGACTTCGCGCCTTCTTTTTATTTTCGGTATCTTCTAGATCTCGATATCCTTTTACAATACAACATTCAATATGGGTAAGCACTTTCTTCACTTATGCAGCCACCCAGCCCGGCCGAGGAGCAACAATTGCAAGTGTCGCCAGTCCAATGTCGCCGCTGCTACGGAAAGCAACACCCCGTCCAGCCAGTCTGATACATCTCTCCCTACTTGACCGGACCTCCCACTCTCGATCAACTCTTCTCTCCTCTCTCCAACATCACCACTTTCGCTCGCTTAACGGATCCGCCGTCCGCTTTTTTTGGTTGATCTATCACTTCTTGGGTCTCGGCACCATTTTTTGGTTCTTTGGAATATTGGCCATCGTTAGGAACCACTGTCCCCTCCCCTTCAAACCAGAGAATAAGCAAAAAACAAAACAACAACCACCCTCTATCCAATGCCGGCTTTTCTCAACAACCATGCCAAGTCACGGGCTCGCAGTGTTCAGCTTGATAGTACCGTCATCACGGAACGGATTACGACGCCTAAAAGAGAGTCGGCTGCCACCCCTCCAACTCCGGCCGACAGATCAAGCAGCTTGCCGGACCAGGAAAATCAGGCCCCCTCCGTCCGTCACTATCGCAGCATGCTTGTTGTAGATGCTCCGTCTCTGGGCCCCCACAAGCCAATCACCTACGATGAGCTCTACCTCAGCCAACCGACTCCTGGTACACTCCTCTGGACATCATCATGCAATTTGCTTCTCGGCATCATTATGAGGTTCTTGCTGTATGATAACTGTTTATGCTAACTTCGTCTGATTATAGCAGCAAACGGTACGATAGCCTCGCCTGCCTCCGCCGATGGCACTTCGACTCCGCCGGCTGCGATTTCTGACATCAAGCCTACAGCCCCAAGCCTCGCCCCTTCTTCGGGCCCGATCATCAACGATAGCAAAAATATCGTGAGAAGAAAGCTGACTGGCTATGTTGGATTTGCCAACCTGCCAAACCAATGGCACCGTAAAAGTGTCCGGAAGGGATTTAACTTCAATGTTATGGTTGTTGGTATGTTCCCTAATCTTGCCACCCGTCAGTTGCTTCGAGACTGATGCTCTTCTAGGTGAATCCGGCTTGGGTAAATCTACTCTCGTCAACACTTTGTTCAACACGTCTTTGTATCCGCCCAAGGACCGCAAGGGACCGAGCCTTGACATAATACCCAAGACTGTCTCTATCCAATCCATCAGTGCCGACATTGAGGAGGCCGGTGTCCGTCTTCGTTTGACGGTTGTGGATACGCCTGGATTCGGAGACTTTGTGAACAACGACGAGTCGTGGAGGCCTATTGTTGACAATATTGAGCAGCGATATGATGCCTACCTGGATGCTGAGAACAAGGTTAACCGCATGAACATTGTCGATAACCGCATCCATGCTTGTGTATTCTTCATCCAGCCCACTGGCCACTCCCTCAAGCCTTTGGACATTGAGGTTATGCGTCGTCTTCATACCAAGGTCAACCTCATCCCGGTTATTGCCAAGTCAGACACTCTTACCGATGAAGAGATTGCTGGCTTTAAGTCGAGAGTATGTATCTTCCTAAAGTCGACTCATTGACCTTACTAACCTTACTGTCATAGATCCTTGCGGATATCAAGCACCACGGCATCCAGATCTTCGAGGGCCCTCGGTACGAGCTTGATGATGAGGAGACAATTGCGGAGAATAACGAGATTATGTCCAAGGTTCCCTTCGCTGTTGTTGGTGCTAACAACGAAATCACCAACGCGGATGGACGCAAGATCCGTGGTCGTCGGTATCCCTGGGGTCTCATTGAGGTGGACAATGAGGAGCACTGCGATTTCGTGAAGCTGCGACAGATGCTCATCAGGACACACATGGAGGAGCTCAAGGAACACACCAACAACAGCTTGTACGAGAACTACCGAACGGACAAGCTCACTGCTATGGGTGTTGCTCAGGACCCCAGCGTCTTCAAGGAGGTCAACCCGGCCGTCAAGCAAGAAGAGGAGCGTACCCTGCACGAACAGAAGCTCGCCAAGATGGAGGCCGAAATGAAGATGGTCTTCCAGCAGAAGGTGGCCGAGAAGGAGAGCAAGTTGAAGCAGAGCGAAGAGGAGCTTTACGCCCGTCATCGCGAGATGAAGGAGCAACTAGAACGACAACGGTTAGAGCTCGAGGAAAAGAAGGTCAGAGTGGAGAGTGGCCGGCCGATCGAGAAAGAGGGCAAGCGGAAGGGTTTCTCCCTGCGTTAAACCGTCAAGGTTTCCTCTCAGTCTATGATCATGCCCGAGCCCTTATGATGCCCATCCAGTACCAGCCTGCCGCGTTCCTTCGCTTCTTGTCTTTGTCTATTCAACCTTTCTCTTTTTAATTACTCACCACCTTAATATGTCTCGCCAGAGGATTGCCCCTCCACCGCAATCGTCAGATGAGAACTTTCTAGCTGTGTATGATGATACCAAGGACGTTCGACCATCATCATTCACACAACAAAGGACGGGCTTCCAAGAAGTGGGTTTCCAACGTCTGGGGAGTTGTTTTTCCGGGGGATCTTGAACACTTGCATGAGATATAGTTGGTTCAGGGTTTTTGATGAGCTTCATTCCACACCCCTCCGACATTCCACATTAGATCGCCTTATATGATCCATCACACTCTTCCGAAAACCCACTTGAAATTTGGCGAAGGAGGGCAGGTATGGCATATGGCGAATATGGACAAGAGGCATTATCTACCGAGTTTTCCCTTGCTGGTTTCTGAACTACACCCCTGAGAACCAAACAGACCCTAAAGGCAATATGGTCTCTCATCTTCCTGGGACCTTCGCCCAATCATTCCTTTTCTTCACGGTCATATGTGCTTGTTCGTTCAGCCTGTTACGACAGTATACCCGGAATTGGTGGAAAATCAAAGCTAGGCGTGTTCGTGAAGGATTCGGAGAACGTCAGAACAAAAATAACTCCCCCAAACTAGATGACTGTATTTTAGGAGGGGCTTTTTCACTTGTTAGGATGGTTTTGTTTTTTCACACAGGTTTTCGCTGGCTTGTGTACCATCCGAACGAGGAGGAAAAGGTACCTCAAACACCCACACACACATCTGGCCACGAACTTGGCTTGTCTTCAGGTTTCCTTACGTCAAAAATCACTGTGTTTTCCTTGTGTGTCTTCTAGTTTCGATGTGTTCTCAGCTTAGGTCGTCTGAATCAAAAAGGATGATGTTTTTCTTAACCCCGAGAGACTTGCTTGCTGCTTTGATGACGTTCGGCGAAAAGTGACTGGTGTGTACTTACTGACTGAAGCCCTGCTTTTACTGAGTTGTCCTTGATCCAAGCAACGTTTACAGAATATCTACATGGACACCATATAGATTAAGGATAATGTAGTGGGTTTGACTAGTCCGATACATAATGATCAGTAGTTTAGTCATTATCAATGTTAAAATATAATTTGTATTAGTAGTGAAGGTCTGTTTATTTTCTGACTCTGTAAACTTGTATGCAAGTGATTGTTTTCCGAGTGGTTCCTGGAATGGGCAGGTCTTAGTTCTGCGTTCAGCTAGAGACAAAAACTGATTACAGTATCGGCCTGTTCTTGACGGGTTCGGATTTAAGACAGGCAAACATGATACGACATATTTTATCACTTCTAGTAGACTAGGTGCTTTATCCTCGCGAGGATGCCATATTTTACCATCCTTAACACCCACAAGCAAACTACAATGACAACGTTGCCAAGGACTTGTTATATCAACACGATTATGTACTAGACTAGTCTGATCTTGGCAGCCATCACCATCTAGCAGCTTCTACGGGCCTCTCTATACTAGGTAGAGTCCTGAACTCCCTGCTCTAGCTATATCGCTCTGGCTCTTGTAACTGCGAGTGTCATTGCCGAGATGGCTATTATCACTGTGTTCCTGGCTAACATTATGATGCTACTACTATTACTGACATTATATTGTGATGGGTGCTGTACGAGTTATAGCCTTTGAGACTTGGATACTTTGAAGTTGTTGTTGGGTGAGTATTGGTAGCTGATGCTGCTGCTACGAGGTGCCAAGGGAGTGTTGCTCTGGGACGATGATACTACTGCCTACCGCGAGGAGGGGGCGGAGGTGGTAGCAGAGGAGAGGGACGGTGATGAGGGCGGTGGGCTTACGCTGCTTATGTCGCTAGATAGACCGGCAGCATTGCTGCTGCTGTTCAGAGCTCCCTCAAACTGCTTCCATCATGTCGGCTGTGTAGTGAAGTTAGCGTCAAAGTCTCATGTAGCCTGCAAAGTTGTAGCGATAGATAATTTCCTTAACAAGACTAACTGTTGAATTGATAGGTTTAGAGTGTGACTGGATTCAGGGGTAGATAGGGGATATTTGGTCTTGGGATCTACCATCGTTGTCCTTGATAAAATAATATCTAATACGTTTATCCATGCAAAGAAGGCATATATAACCAAAGTATGACGTGTGGTTTTAGGTCTCCAGCGACACATGGGATTAATAATGTTGGTTAATGGACAATAACACAGGTTAGTAAGTGATAAGGAGCCGCAACCAATCTTAGAAGCATATTCACAAAGACACAACTGGGCCACAGCCATGAGAATATGCTCCGAAGTTCTTTAAATTCAACGCAGTGCATACTTGGGGAAATCCATAACTCAACGCGGATGTCTAACATGTGACATGTGCAGTCATCATGCCTTGGTGATATCTCCACTCTGCTTCACACTGGCCTCACCCCTATCTCATCCACATCTCTTGAACGCCCACAAGCCAGCGATAGCCACGACGCTGCTTATGACCAGCCACATTGGTTCAATGCCGTTATAGTTTGTCTCATTCTGGATATTGACCTTTAGAAATGCCTGTGCGTCCTTGTGAAACTCGTTTTGGCTGTAGTGGATTTGGTTCTGTTGCTGCTGCTGCTTCGTGGGTACTGCAGAGCGGGCCGTCTCGAGCTCTTGCTCGGGTTCAATGATGATGTTCTTGGTGGTCTCCTCCGTGCCTTTGCTGTTTGACCTTGGTAAAAATCTCACAAGTTGGAGAGGTCGAGTTTCTGTGTGAAATTCGGTTGACCGAGCTTCTCGGCCTCGATGGCTCTCTGGGAGTGTGTCCATTGTTAGGGTTGGACAGGATCGTGAAGTTGGGGTGTGAGGAGGCGTCGGTGACGATGTAGGGTCTGTCGAGAACGGATGTGTCGACAACAATGATGCCTTGACTGCCTTTGCGGCTTGCCAACGGGCTTTTTTGGACGTCTCGTTATTTACTGCTGGTTCCGGTGGTGTGTAGCGTTTCTTGTAAAGTCTAGAGACTTGTTGTTTGCCAAAACTGTAAAGGCAAACACCGCCGATACATAGACACTTAATGGGTAGGCTGAATGCGAGGAACCAAGGTCCTGCGATTTCCAGAACTGATTCGCAGTTTTATTTTGCGGACCCTGTCGATTGCATTATGAGCGTGTAGTGCTGGTGGAAGTAGCTAAGTAGTGAGGAATTCCAGACCTTAGTGCTTCTTCAAACCTGGAGAGGGTTCTAGGCAAGGCCGTAGTGATCTCGAAGTGATCCCAATAATATATTCTGGAATGATTTTTAGGAATTGCCAACATGTGGTTTATTTGAAATCTGAGACGAGCGATTGTGAACAGCTGGGGCTTCGGGTATTAATTTTCTAGGAACAGGTAAGGCATTGGACGAAAATCAGATAAGAATATTTTTTCTTCATATTGTACATCTATAGAAATAGACACAAGGGATCTTCGCTGCTCAGCTGACTATGCAATGAACAAACCCCAAGTTGTCACTAACTACATGTGCCACTTCCTAGATGGTAAGCCTGATATTATACAGTTGTTAGGAGCCGTCCCCTAGTCATCGTCACCCTGCTAAAGTCTTAGTATAAGCATCAGTGATGGCTTTCCGGGAACCAAACTCGCCTCCCATTCGAACCATGGTCTACCGTCTTTTCAAGTACCAGTTGAAAGCCAACTGGTTAACATAATAGGGGTATGGTGTAGGGACTTCAGCCCTTCCTGCGCGTGCAACTGGATGTCTCAGGTAGACGGCCGAGCAAATCTTTTGATTGACCTCGAGGTATTTGGGGATGAAGGCAAAAGGGGATAAATAGTTACGCGGCCGCCAAGGTGTAACATAGGGCTTGCTGGGGTCTAATGGGTTTTCTTCCTCCTCACGCAAGTGCTCGGCCATGCGCTTTTCCAGCTCCTTGAGTTGGAACTTGTCAAGGCCCTCCAAGGGATCCGAAGATGCGGGGTTTTCTTGGCTGGGTGTGGTGGTGGTAGCATCCGCGTTAGAAGGTTGGTGGTTCAGGTCAAGCTCCTTGACTAAGTTGGCGAGCTCATCCGCAACCTGAGCTGGAGAAGCATTTGTGCGTCCACTGTGCGCGAGCACAGGACGCATGCTCCGGATGAATTTCCGTAGCTTCTGCTTCTGTGCCACACTCAGAACTTCCTCGGATAAGATGGCCTTGGCTTGCTGTGCAAGCCCCTGGACTTGCTTGCGTGTTGGCTTCATGTCTACCGGTACTTCTTCTGGCGCATCAGTCGTGTCTGGGTCTTGCTGTGGCTCTGCTGCCTTTTTCTCAGAGTCCTCCACAGGTGCTCCGGTCTCCTCTTCGACTGGCGCATCAGTGTCCTCTTCCTCCGTAGCACTAGAAGCAGGCTTCTTCGACCGAGCTTTCTTGGCAGGCCTCTTACTTGCACCTGTCGCATATAGGA
Source organism: Whalleya microplaca (assembly GCA_022497155.1). Classification (NCBI taxonomy): domain Eukaryota; kingdom Fungi; phylum Ascomycota; class Sordariomycetes; order Xylariales; family Xylariaceae; genus Whalleya; species Whalleya microplaca. The sequence continues at coordinate 160,824 of MU385717.1, forward strand.
CACGATCGGGATCGACCTGAAACATGTCGCCGGGATTGAGACGGTACGCCGGATAGTTCATCTGTTGGGCGACAGTCGTTAGCAATGCTGTGTACAGCTGACCGCCGGAGATAGTACTTACGACTTTGCCATTGACTTTAACCGCACCGTGTACACAGAACTGCCTAGCTTGTCTCGCACTACTCGCGAACATAGCTCTGAAAACGGCAATATCTAATCGTCTCTCCATAGGCGCAAAGGCCATCTGCATATAAGGAGTCAAGGTAGGACTGGGGACTTTCGAGGCGCTGAACTTGTCAGGTAGATCCCTTCCAGAGCCTCTTCCAGCAGACATTTCAGAGCCGTCATGGGCAGCCATGTACTGGGCGTCCATACGGACAGCACCTAGCAAGCGACGGCTGAACATGCGCTCCCACTTGCGCTCGGGGATGTGTTCACCATGGTAGCCACGCAGCACACCTTTCGCTCTCCATTTCTGTTGAAAGAAGGTATCGGAATTCCTTACACCGAGCCTGCCTTCGCGTGCTCGTGAGATGTTGAAGAGGTTATATTTGTTCCAGCTTTGGCGCAGTTTCTGGTGAGTAGGCGTAGGGATTAGCTCGCTGTAAGAGGTCCAATTGGAAGGGTTTCGTATGGGGACTTACAGGCCTCCTCAGACCATGAAATCGTTTAGGCTTCATCTCGGCTGTCGCTCAATTCTGTACGTGAGCTGCAGCTTCGATTCGGTCGAGATATCTACTCAATTTAGTGCTGCGCAGTCATGCGACCCTGGCCGACCAAAAATTAAATTTCTAGATAGGGAGTCACGTGCTTACATCATCGCTCAAGCTACCTTGGTGTAGGTACCAATTGGTCTAAGCTTGCCAAATCAACATGCAGCCCGTTTATATACATGTACCGCAGTACAAAGGCACGTATGCATCTACTGGCCACATGCAGCTAACGCACGCTAAGTTTCACTCAAATGCTGTATACAAAGTACATCTAGGTATGTCGTACTTACAACCTTAGGCTTACAACATCAAAGCATTCATCTTGGGTGGCCCTATAATCACACATACTATACATACATTACATATGCATACCTTATTACTTGCTGTAGTTAGTATTACCTTTCGACGTTAGCTATCGGTCGCAAGTGCACCCATAAGACTTTTGGTTGGGATTTGACATTTCTGCTCTAGAGATGTCAGAAATACCTAGGGAGCTTCTCTGGTTTGATGTCTTCGTATAGTCGGCCTTGTTAACAAATGTTGGAAGTGTATAGGCTCACTTGATTGTTTCATATTAGGAGAATCACTATGATACCATTAATTAGGATTGATATCGAAATATTCTAGATAGGCAATTCAGATTGAGTTCTGCCGAGGGAAGATAAACTGTGAATTAAGCACTACCTAGGTGATGATATATTACACAGCGATCTGATCAATAGCGTGCCCGAATAAGACGAACTGGGTATCAACCTCGCTGGATTGCATAGACGCCCTCATTTCGTGCATATATTGATGCAGGTTTACCTAACTGGTAATGCTTTAATATCTAACTTCGAGCTATGTTTGAGGTACAACAGCGCTATACCTAGGTATGGTTGTTCGCCTTGCATGCTTCATCTACAGCGAGACTTACTCTTCTCTTTCTTGGCTTCCCTCTTGTTTACCTGCCAATATAAAGGATTGAGTGCGTCATTACAAGCTGAATGTATCGGAAGCTCAAATTATTGTTTGTGCCCTGTAACACCATTGACTCCTCATCAGCTCCTCAAACACCAGTGTAAACCTTCGGTGTATGTGTATCCACTTCTCCGGTCATGTGCGTTCAATACATTCAACTACGACCCTTCCGTATGACGGACTCGAGATGGGGCGGCTTCTCTATATTGTGGCAGAAAGTGCCCCTGGGTAATCATCGTAGACGGGTGAACTTGTAATGGATAAATCACCTCATTTTCTAAACTCTTCTGATTATGCCTATTGTTACCATGGGCTGTAGTAATACTGTAGTCTACTGGCACCCTCATGAGCGCTGATCTATTTGATAATCCATACGCGGACTCTTTTCTGTAAACGGAAAATGAATCTAATGGAGGCACTCCTTTTAGTTGACACGATTCAATTGGCTTCAGCTAGACTATGGATAGGGTTCGCGGAATCTTAGTCAGAGTTGGAGCAACTGTACTATAATAGGATCAAAGGTACTGCGCTCTGTATGGAGATAGGCCCCGGGGATGGACAATCCAACATTGTTAGTATATAGCTCCAATTGGGAGTCAGACCAGAGATATGAATTGGCAGGAAAAGCAAGGAAACGCATCAAGCTCGAACCTGAGCTCCAACTTCCGTGCCCCAGAGATAGAGAATCCTAGGCCATCCTACCATAACGGGACGCCGCCGAGCCGACCTTCCCGCGCTCTCACGCGGACTGTCTCTGAGGTTCGAGATGGCATCGAATCACGTCGGGACTTGGAACACGGCCCTCCAGTGGAAGAGGAGGACGCCGCTGCCCTAGCCACCACAGCCATCATACCCCCGGATCCTAATCTGGTGACCTGGTTAGGGCCCGGTGACCCGCGGAACCCAAGGAACTGGGCGCTCTCCCGGAAGTGGACCGTAGTGTTCATCGTCTCGACCTTCACGTTGATCTCGCCGGTTTCCTCGTCCATGGTGGCGCCGTCTCTGACCGCCATCGGTGAGGAGCTGGACATCCCTCAGGCCTGTAAGTCTGACTTTGAGAGGTTGCGGGCTCAACTCGTACCACTACCAGGGTTCTACCAGATCACTGACACAATACCGGTCTAGTCATGAGAAACCTCGTGCTCTCCATCTTCCTTCTTGCCTACGCAATAGGCCCCCTTCTGTAAGCATCCCGCCCCCTTTCCACGCCGCACTCACGCACCACTAACACCACCCCCACCCCCAGCTTCGGCCCGCTCTCCGAGCTCTACGGGCGCGTGCTAATCCTACAACTCGCGAACGTGATCTACCTAGCCTTCAACCTCGGCTGCGGCCTCGCGCGCACCAAAACCCAACTCCTAACCCTCCGCTTCCTCTCCGGGCTCGGCGCCTCCGCGCCCCTGGCAGTCGGCGGCGGCGTACTGACGGACCTCTTCGCCCCCGAGCACCGCGGACGCGCCATGGCCGTGTACAGCCTGACGCCACTCCTGGGCCCGGCCATCGGCCCGATCGCAGGCGCCTTCATCACGGAGCGCGCGACCTGGCGGTGGTCGTTCTGGGCGACGGCGCTGCTGGACGCCGGCGTGCTGGGCGCCGGGCTCGTCGTCCTGCGCGAGACGTGCGCGCCTGTGATCCTGGGCTGGAGGCGCGCGCGGCTGGTCCAGGAGACCGGGAACGAGGACTTGCACACGCCGTATGACGCCGTCCACCATGATGACCGCGCCTCCGCGCTCCGCGGGGCTATGGCGAGGCCCTTCCGCATGCTCGGCACGCAGGCGCTCGTGCAGTATCTGGCCGTGTACATGATGTACCTGTACGGGCTGCTCTACCTGATCCTGACCAGCCTCCCCGTGCTCTGGACCTCGCCCCCACCTACGGGTTACGGCGAGAGCGTCGGCGTGGGCGGGCTCAACTACATCAGCCTGGGCGTGGGGTTCTTGCTAGGCGCACAGACATGCGCGCCGCTGCAAGACCGCATCTACGCGGCGCTGAAGGCGCGGTATGGCGGCCCGGGCAGGCCCGAGTACCGCACGCCGATGATGGTGCCGGGGGCGGTGCTCGTGCCCGTGGGCCTGCTCGTGTACGGGTGGTGCGCGGAGTACAAGACGCACTGGATCGGTCCCAATATCGGCGCGATGCTGCTCGGCGCGGGGTGCATTATCGGTTTCCAGTGCCTGCAGGGCTTCCTCGTCGATTCGTATCAGCGGTACGCGGCGAGCGCGGTGGGGGCCGTGACCGTGCTGCGCAGTCTGGCCGGCTTCGGGTTCCCGCTCTTCGCGCCGAGCCTGTACGAGCGCTTGGGCTACGGATGGGGGAATACGCTCCTGGCGTTGCTGGGCGTGGCTATAGGCTGGCCTGGGCCCTTTTTATTATGGAAATACGGCGAGAGGTTAAGGGAGAGGAGCCCGTTTACCGCGGGAGACTGATTGGTCCCCTGGATAGAGACAAGTGGCTGCGGTATATGGCTACACTTGACGAAGACACTCCAAATGAAAGCAATGCGTGAGGATGGTATTCTTTTTATGAGTGGCTGGCATTTGCGGAATTGTGCTGTAGGTATATACATATCATTATCATGCTTGGCAATCTCGCAAATTCATCACATGCTCAAAGGTATCATACTTGGTAAACCATGACTTTTTTTCACCGCAAGACCTTTGGCGGAGTATCTATGTAAAAGCAATCCTCCAACGCCATATCCGATGAATGCCCCTGTCGACGTATTCCATGGCCAAATCCCGCCTGCGAATACAGGAAAATGTTGGTGATGGTTGTGACTCTAGCTGTGAGAAACGTATGGCAAGCGGCGTAGATCTCAGTGAATAGAAAAGTGAAGGTAGGATACAGGATACTGAAGAGTCTTAAAGTGCTCATGCAGTCGAAGCAACAGCCTCCTGGGTGTGCACCTTCTTGGCCGAAGGTTCTTCTGCAGCGGTATCTTGGTCTCTGGCGCGCTTTCCATTAGCTTGGGCGTCGGAGTTGTCTTGGCCCTCCTTCATAATCTTGGCTCCCTCTTTGCTGGTGTGGATTCTAGGGCGGCCTGCGTCATGAGAGCTAGAAGGGCTCTGGTCTTCCTTCACGCGATCACCACCATTCTCGGCACGATCTCTACCTCCGCGGAAGTTACCTCGGCCGCCCCGGCCCCGGCCCCGACCCCGACCGCGATGATTGCGTCCACGGCGATCCTCGAAGCCATTCTTCTGATCCTGCTCGCGTCGTTTGTTCCAGTCATTCGGATCTCCACCTCGATGGTTTCCTCGAGAATGATTAGATCCTCGGTTGGGCTTGCCGCCTCGGTGGCCGCGACCTCCACGGAAATTCTCGGAGCCTTTCATCGGAACCCTCCCCTCTCGGATTTCCTTAGCCTTCTGCCGCTGGTATTCGAGCTTGCTAAGAATATGCAAAGGATAGCCCTTCCAGGTAGGCTGAGGCTTCAAGGCTACGAATCTTTCAGCTGTCTCCTTGTCCGCCCACTCGACAAACACAGAGCCTTTGAAGGCCCGCTTTTCATCCTCAACGCGGCGAAGACGGACCGAGTTGAATTCTCCATACGAAGAGAGGAAAGCTTCGATGTCAAACTGAGTGGACGTTTGCTCCTCACCAAAGCCTTTGATGTAACTGCTGCGCTCGTCCATTTGATGCCGCTTGCTCTTAGCAGGGTCATATGGGTTCTTTCGGCGAACTGTCTCTTCACCTTCGGCACCTTCCACGACTAGGAAGTTGCTAGACTTGAGGGCATCTACAACGGCGGAGTATGGCTTGAAGCGACGCATTCGCGAGAAGCTGCAGATTAGGGAAAGCGGTACGGGCTTGTTCTTCTCGCCTTCGGTCTTTGCCCAGAGGAACTTGTCGCCTGACAAATTGCTGTTGCCGAAATAGAATTCGACCTAAGTTTTATTAGAGAGAACTGGTAGAAATGAGTATGAGGCAATGTTACCTGTTTGCGGATCTCCTTGGGATCATCAGAGTCGGGGAGCACGGAGGCATCCGACTTGTGTCTCTCAAAGCCCTCCTTCTCGTGTCCACGGCGGTCAACTCGCAGCATGCCTTTAGGCGGTCTGTGGATGGAAGGTTTAGAGTCTTCAGCCTTGTCTTCGGCCTCAAGCTTCTCATCCTCTTCGTCCTTCACTGTAGAAGTAGCCTCCGGAATATGACCAGCGTCCTCCATCTCTTCGTCCTTAACGTTGGTGATCTCTCCATCTTTGACGCTGGTGGCCTCGGGAGCGGTTTCTTGCTTGACCTTGGCCTCGGGTGTCTGGACTGGAGCTCCAGCCTCGACGCCGTTGGCGGGTTTGGCTTCTTGATCGCTCATATTGGTGACAATGCAGAGCTGATAGGGTAAAGGGGGGGGGGGGGGGGGGAGGAATGATACAAGATGTCAAGACGGTGCTGTAGCACAACACAGGTTAGCAGGTTTGTCTTGGGTGGAAACGCAGTGTGAAGGTCACGTTGGTTGGTGAAGGGTAAAGCACAAAGGAAGTATGGCGGGGCACGAATTGTTGGAGGCGGGGGAGGAATTCAGAGTGCAGGGTTGAGGAAATATTAGTCTTACCGATGTGTATATTACTTCCCCCTAGGGACAATTAAGTCGCAATGGGAGGACAGTATTTTGGGTACTGCCTTGTTTTGGCAGCTAGGTGGGAAAGGAAGATATTAGGACAGGTGACTGATGGGGAAGGTAGGTCGCGAAGAGGTTGATTGATACTGGCGACGGGACTGGCAGACTTCAAGTGCAGACGGGACGGAGGTAGAGAGCTCCAAGGCCCACTGTATTTTTTCTGCGCACCAATTGATCCGAACTTTTTTTCTTAAGCGGGTCCCGTCCCCCACCACGAAGCCTGAGGCGCTTGAATACCTAGGTACTTAGGTACTTACCTAGCTATCTGCGGTGGGTGGATGAAGGATTGATCCGTTTTCTGATTTGTCTAGGACCAGGTACCTACGTACTTTTAAGCTTTGCAGCTTCCAATAGCTTCAGTACCTATGTAACCTGTAACTTATAAGGATCACTACATACTACAATCATATGGATGATATCATATTAGTACACAATAATAACCCTACTTTGAATAAGTAGTCGTTTATTCTTATGAATAAATCATCTCCTCCCGTCCAGCTACCATCTCGCGCTGAGAGGCCATGAGGTTCTTCATGGGTGAGCATACCCGCTCTGACTTGGCTGCCGGTACATGTATGTATTCAAGGAGTGAACCTAGCGTGTGCATATATTGGATGTGTCTCACAATGACTGATTAAATATCTTTATTCTGTAATTCGAGGCATACCCGAGGTCTTGAAAATGAACATTATCCTTTATGATTTATCGTCTTGACTTATGGCTAGTCCAGAGTCCAGACTCCAAAGGAACAGGGGGAAAAAATCGAACATTGTCTCATCTCAGCTACACATTCAGGGGAATGAGGCCAACCAGTCATCAGCTTCAGATGCGCCCGATCAGCTGTAAGGACATTTCGGGTTCCCGACATACTTCGCAGTCGAGAACCCAACAATCTGCTCGGGGACGTTGGTGTGATTCAGCCACAGACAGGTAAATTGTACGCCCGATTTACTCCACTGAGGATTGGTGGTGTTGCTTTGCAGAGTGCCGTACTTCAATCTATCACTATAGCACTGTCCGTCGTCGGTCTGCTGGTCGCTCGTACCGATATTGATCGATTGCGGGTTGTGCAAGCCCTTGAACCAGATGCCGACGGCGACCGGATGGTTGCCATGCGCATCGGCGTCGGTGCTGTGGCATGTACAGTACGGGTACGTGGGCTCTGTGTAGTAGAAGGGCGCCCTTCCCGTAGCCTCCAGGTCGTCGTTGCAGCCGATGTTGTCCGCAGCATAATACCCCCGCATGCACCAGTTATTGCCTTGGATCTGATCGAAGGAGTCGAAGTTGGTGAAGTCGCATCCGGCCGGTGCCGCATCTTCTATCCGGGTGTTAAGGGTGTGGCTATTTAGGTAGTTAGTCAAGTTGGGATATCTTAGCAGGTGTTCAAGTATAACACACCTTTCACTAGAGACAGGCGTGGCTAAGGTAGTTGCGGCTAAGGCCGCGATCATTGTAAAACAATGCATATTAGACAATTTTTGATATTTAGTTTTAACGAGTGACTCAGTTAATGTGTAAAGAATTATAGACGCACGCAGCAGAGCTCAAGCTAGTCTTTGACTCTGTCGTGGCTTATAGTTATCTTTAATAACTCCTCACTATACTGTTGCCTAAACGCTTCATCCTTGAAGTGATAGATAGGTCGGTAATAGTCAACCGATGCCAAGGGAAATTGACCAATCATCTTACAAGAATTGCTTAAGCTTTGTTAGGTCAAATGAGTATGTGCCTTGTGGGGAGTCCATAAAAGTCCGGAATGCCAATGGGCAATAGGAGTGGGTGAGATTGGAAAGGAGGAATTTATGCTTGAGTATTAAGATATCACCAGCATGGGCAATGGGCCGATGAATTACCAACACAGAAATTAAATGGATGATCCTACAAATATCATTGAATTTGGCTCAATGTATTTTGAGACCGACCAAGAACTTAACTGTATAATGGGTCTTCAACAGGGGTGGAGTTGTTGAATAGGTACACATACTAGGTAGTACTGAAATGACTACAGTTCCAAGGCTAGGTAGGTATATACATATATACGTTAGGCAGCTAAGAAGTGTTGAGTAGTCCCTAGTATCAGTGACTACGTACGTAGAACACACTTCTTATTTTTATTCTCTTGGCTAGACTTACTCGTAGTATTAAGTCTGATGGTTCTCTTAGAACGCTGTAACGTCTGCCCTGAATTATCTACGTTCATCTGTGTGTTCAGCTGCCTATAGATTTAGTATATCGGTGTCTTAAAGACTTTCATCTCTACTGACGGCCTGTCTGCACTATGTACATTGGATGGCGAGAGATTATGCCGCACTCGGATCAAAAGTGTTGCGTATTTCATCCTAGCATAGGCAATATTTAGGCTGCGACACTTGCTAGCTTATTGTGCCAGCGACCAAATTCCTCACGCACATCATCCTGTCCGAAATCATGTGTGTGTTTGAGGGTGCGGTGGTCGAGTTCTTCCACGAATTCAGCTGCTATTTGCATACCGCCTTCCCTCTCAAGACTGCGAATCTTACCTTCTGCGGACTTGGGAAATTGTATTGTCATCGGACATCGATACCAATCGGCGAAATAGATGAGGTTCAGCATGACACGAACCTCATCTGCGGTACGGTTTGGCATACCAGCATGCCAGAGTCTCATGTCGCGTATGAGAATGCCGCCCTTCTTCACAGTTGGTTGAATTGGGGGTCCGAATGTCTTCCTTCGTTCGTCTAAGAGATGGCCGTGTATTCCTTTCATGCCATTCTGATCGGAAAATTTAGTAACTGTATGTGTCCCTGGCCAGCATTCCGTTGAGCCATTCTCGGGTGATCAGTCAATCAGGACAATGTTGACAGCAAGAGAGAAACACGCTCGAGGGTGTGCATAATGGACGTCACTATGAACAGGCTGGCGACTCTTGCCAGGAAACTTGGTGTTGGCCTTATGGTACCTTAATACGGGGTTAGGCCCTATCATTGTTTTGCAGACGTCCATGGCAAATAGATTGGCGTGCACATCTAGCAACAGATATTCAGGATCGGGGATCATGTGTTGGAGTATGTTCTGTGCCTTGCTGTCGTAATTGAACCATGTCCCTGAACCTTCACGCAAGGCCTTGGCCTCCTCAACCATACGTGGGTTCAGAAAGTCCAGGCTATCATCTGACACGGCTCCATCTAAGATCACAACTCCATATTCTGAAAGAGCCACAACTGCCTTCTCTAGATTCCGCTTAGAAAGTTTGTTTGCAGCACGTTCCTCTGTTGTGATCTGAACATGAGTGACAGAAGGTCCAGTCGCCATTGGCACTGTCATCTTTAAGTAGACTATGTATTGAAATGAAGCATAGGATGCTGGCAAATCGACTTATGGCGAGATCTATACGCAATTTCAACAAGCTTGGTATGACAAATTTGTGCTGTTTAGTTTGAATGGAAGGGCAAGTTGTATCTATATTCCGACTTGTTAAATTGAGATCACAAGACCCTGTCGCTTGGGGTACACCTCCGCAATACCACGTCCCCCCTATTGGCTAACCAGGGCTATACCTAGGCCTCTCGAGTACCAAGCATATGTGACACCGACTATGTTCCCACGTTTATAACTACTAGCCTCTTTTCAGTAACCCTTAACAGTTCTACCTCAGTGGAACTATCTCGTTCATCGAAATATTTGTTGCTATCAAGACATCTTTTGATATCGGCGATAGACTCGATCACGATAAGCGATACGTCTGTTCCTTGTTATTCGTTAATTCGGCATCAGCAGATAAGCTTACCGCTTACAGCGCATTTAATCCTGGTGATCTATAATACTTCAACAGTTTTACTGGATTCCGAAGCCTATTCACGGCTGTCATTGGACCGTAGCGTCAATCTTGTTTATGGTATATATCACTTGTATCAATCGCCCCAATTGCATTTCCTCAGAATTTCACTTAGGGTTGAATACAGGGTACGAAGGTCCAATATCTTCAGTCCCCAGAAAGCCGTAATATGGCTACTGAGGGTACGTTTTACTAGGAAAGCAAAATAGCAGCATTAGACCTGTAACTTCCCAGTTGACTTAGACACTGACCATGTTTAATAGACCCCGAGCAGCACAATGCCTTTCCTCCAGTGAAGGAGAGACGTATCTTCGGTTTCGTTCTCCCAAGATACCCGGCCCCGATGGTCCAAATTTTCATTGTTGGATTCATCTTATTCCTAAATCCTGGGTCTGTCATACCTGCCTTGCCACATATGGTAGCGTAGCTGATATTCTTTCAGTATGTACAATGCTTTGGCTGGTCTTGGAGGAGCCGGTCAAGTAGACGCAACGGCGCAGAATAATGCGGGCATTGCTCTGCACACGACATTTGCGGTGTTTGGCTTTCTAGTAGGCATCGCCCACAATTTTCTGTGTGCCACCACTCTATTACTTAGATATCTGCGTAAACTGATACCCTAAAGCGGCACGAAATGGACTATGGCTATTGGTGGCATCGGTTACTGTGTCTACTCAGCTGCCTTTCTGTGCTATAATCATACGCATAATGAAGGATTTGTCATCTTAGGGGCCCTTCTCGGCTTTTGCGCATCCTTCCTTTGGTGTGCACAAGGTGTGGTCATGATGGTGAGTAATCTCAGGGCTCATGTCTTAAGAATATTCCTCATGCAATAACACGTTTAGTCATATCCTACAGAATCCGAGAGGGGTCGAGCAATCTCGATTACTTGACTTTTGTTCAATCTCGGGGCGGTTATCGGAGCGGCAGTGTCTCTAGGTCAGAACTGGAATGTTAAGGCTGGCCATGTCACTGACGGCACCTATGTGGGCTTTATTGTTCTGGAAGTAATCGGGGCGTTGTTATGCTGTGTATTAATTCCCAGCGAGAAAATCATCCGAAGCGACGGGACGATGGTGCAGAAGGTAGTCCATCCGAGCTTGAAGTCTGATATCGCTGGTCTGTATAAAACTCTCGTGACAGACCCGTGGATATTGTTGCTGTTCCCGATGTTCTTTGCATCTAACTACTTCTACACATATCAATTCAATGGTAAGCAAGTGGAACTGTCATTTAAACTAGCAATAACTTATCACCGTTACAGACGTCAACGCCTACTTTTTCTCCACTAGAACAAGAGCTTTTAACAATATATGGTATTGGGTTACCCAGATCATCGGGGCCGCGGCTTTTGGCGCTTTCCTTGACTGGAGCAAGTTCTGCCGTCGTACACGAACCTTGATGGGATGGGCAATACTATTTACCCTTGTTATGGTAATCTGGGGCGGTGGGTTTGTGTTCTTGAAGCAGACAAATCGCAATATTCTATCACCGAATATGGACCTCTTCGACAACAACTATATTTGGTATCTCATAGTAAGTTTCTTCAATGTTTTCCAGACCTTGCAGACACTGACGCTATCATCTAAGATGTATATATCTTACGGCCTTCTCGATTCTCTATGGCAGGTTTTCTGCTACTACACAATGGGCGCTTTGTCCAATGACCCTCGAAAACTGGCTTATTATGCCGGATTCTACAAATCCATCCAAGCCGTTGGGGCTACAGCAATCTCAAAGCTCGATGCTGTATGTTTCATGCTCTCATAGCAGCTTGAATGAACTAGCTAACCATTGTCCTTCTAGGACAAAGTTCCGTTTGACATCAATTTCGGAACAAGTTGGGGACTGGTGGCTGGTGGCCTGATCCTTGCACTGCCACTCTATTTTTGGCGTTTGCACGACACTGAGATCCAATCGGACGCCTTTGGTGATGCCACACATATTGAAGGTCAGGATGTAAATGCTGAATTAGAAGTCACCACTTTTGTTAATCATGGGAAGAAAATCGTCAAACCTACGGAGGGCAGTTACTAGGTCACATACCACAGCCTCTTTACCCTTTGCCAGGGAGCACTGCACCATGTCATCTATGAGTCCAGAAGTCAGCTAGGGTTTTTTCCATAGTCATATCTCGCAGATATTGTCAAATGTGCTAGAGTCTTGTGAACGTGAGACAATGTAGCAGCATCAGTTAAAGGTATGTTAAACTCTTTATTTAAATTTGCACCGTAGTGATTTTCCCATTGGAGATATTTGACCTGTTTGGCCATCGAGAGTGCGCGGTAACTGCTCCGAGAGCTCTGTTGCTTAAAGGGGGTTTTCTAAGCTATGAGAGATCCTTTAGATCTTAGTAGACCTTTACACACACTGTAACTGAAAATAATTATTGCAAACAATGCCAAGATTCCTGCACAGCAATCATACCTTATATTGGTGATAACATTTATGTTCTTCTGAGCGTCCCCATAATCTTTAACTGCAGTATCATTTGCTCTTTGTAATCCCAATAGTTACCTTTATGGTCAGATATTTCGTTACTCATATCAGCGAGTATCTTGCTCGCGATCCACATGGGCGTTGTAACCCCTAAAAAGAGCCCAAATTCTCTTGGCAGCTCTTCACAACCTTGGTACAGCTTCCCTTCGCGAATGTTTGATAGCTTTTCGCGAAGGCGGCCATGATCACCTAATGCGAAATCCATAGACTCCTCCGCCGAAGCAATTAAACCCCTCCAGATGCCAGCATCTGGGTGACCTTCCAGGAGGCCGGGGAAAGTACTAGAGATCTTTTGAAGGATTTGTAATGAACAGATAACATCCAAGTATGTCTGGTCTATTCGGCTTTCAATATCATCGGCGCATTTCTGCATCATACGCAATCTGATGGAGTTGTCGGGCGCATCTGTATGGTGGTCACTTCTATCATGGCGTTGACTATTTTCATTTGCCTGCCCGCTGTATCGGTCGTCCGGTGCTGGATGGTGACCGCTGCTATTTAGCGGGCTTGACTTACCAGATCTTCGTTGTGCTAATCTACGACGGAATTCGTCATACTCTTTTCGCGATTGACGATCTCGCAAAACTTCATATGCCTCTTGAACTTTAATGAACCGTACATGGTTCCCAGGGGTGTTGCCTGACTTATCCGGATGATATTTCAAGCATTGCATCCGATAACCTTTCCGGATATCATTCTCTGTGGCCGTGCTCGAGACCCGAAGCCTGCGATACAAATCTTTTCTGTAGATGATGCGTCGATTCATGGTGATTCCTGATGCGGGTTTCTGATTGGGGTTAGATGTTTGAAGTTGTTTCATCTCACTCCAACAAACCTGTCGTGAAATATATATTTAAGTTTGACAAAGTCTTTGAGGTCGGCAATAGGTAACAATGCATAGACGATGGAGAAGATAAAGACTACCTAGGTACCCTTTATGGTCTTTGTTCCGAATATCACGTTACACATATTCACTGGGTAGAATGAGTACGAGGCTAATTATAGATCGATGCGCCTCTTACAGATAATATATATTGGTGAAAAGAACAGCGTCGTAGAGCTTTTCTTGGTATATATTATTATAGCTTTGCCGTAGCCTAGTCCTATTATAGCCATTACACAGGCAGATACATTTTCATGTGTGTCGAATTGAGTACACTGAGATACCAATATATGATTAAACCCGAGTCACATGTATTTACCTAAAGTATAGCAATATTCTGTAGCCGAACTACTAAACAGTGCCTATTACATTACTACGGACTCTAGCAGTCACCAGTAATTGGTAAATGTGAGGAATGCTGTAGTAGTACATGTAGGAAGTACTCACCAGTATCCATGCCCCTTTATGTCTTTACGATCACGGTACACATTGTCATCGTAATAAGTCATACATGCTAGAAAGACGCTGACCATCCTTAAAAGTAAATAGTTAGGTCTGCGTTGGCAAAGTATTGAAAGCTCATCATATGCCCTTTAACTATACTCAACGTGCAGTGTCAAAACTCATAAACCGCGTCAAAACTTCGCCTTCAAACATCTTAGGCTGCTGGCCATTAAATCTCACTTCTTACCTAGATTAAAATTCGAACTATCTCAATTGACTATAGATACCTTATTATGTGTATAATAATTGCTTGAGCGGTTGTTGAAGGATCTCAAGCACAGACATTTGTAAGTATGTAATAACTCGTTAGGCTGTTTTACTGTCTAATATGAGCGCTATCAATGGCTTTCGCGGCAAGCCTTTGGATCCAATTAAGCGGTTCATTAGATCGAATAATCACTCATTATAATATACTCAATCGTGTATTTGAATAATAGTTGCATCTGGACGTCTTCTTTCAAAGTCACCTGAGGCTGCCCCAAGGCCCGAGGATGAGGAACGTTTCCAATATTAAAACACTTCCGCAAGTGCTTCACGGCGAGACTTAGAGTTTGGATCGAAGTAAGGCTTCTCCCCGAGAGACACAACCCGGTTACCTCGGCGTTTCCCAAAGTAGTCGCTATAACTTCGGTTAGCATTCGTGACTACATTCGTGGTTTCGCTTTTAACATGAACTTACTCAGTACCTGTGTGGAAGACGGAGCGGCTGCGTTGTATATTAGTAGAAGCACAATACTGACCAATTGAATATCACTTACTTGTCCCAGATCGCGAGATCATTCTTATTCCATCTGAACCGGACCTGAAGATCATGGTTCTCCGCAATCAGCTGGAGGACTACATGCGCATTAGCAGACTTTCCTATTGCATTGGTAAACAAGTTCAAAGGACATACAGTATGCTTTCAAGATCTGACTTTCCCGGTCAGTAACATCGTTGATCCATCCGGCCTCGACCTGGTGAGCTGCACCAAAAAGGCTCTTCCATCCAGTAACTGGGTTGGTGCGAATAATCGGACTGCAAGTGTTAGTGTTCATTATAAATCATCCGAACGAGAAAGACTTACTGCACTGCCTTGAAGTCGAGGCCATTGTTCTCAGGCGCACCTCGGTTGCTGTCGATGAGCTCCTCCCCAAAGTCGTTCGAGACCTTTACAAAGGTAGGCTGGTGATGAGTGGCGGTCAGACCTTCTACCAGCTTCTGAATAGGAGGAGAAAGCCGGTCATAAGCTTCGTAGCCGCTAGCCCACAAGGTGTCACCGCCTGCATCCTCGGGAGGCTGAACAATCTTGAGGATGGCATAATCAGACGGGATATGCTCAAATGTGATGCTGTCAAATCCGTCAACTCATAACTTCTATGCGAGAAATAGGCATAGCACAAGGCGTACTCTGCATGCCATCCGGAGCTCGCAATCTTCTTCGAGAGGGGCCCGAAACGATCCTTGTAGAACTTGCGATTTTGCTCGGAAGAGATCACGGACACCTCATCATCTAGACGTCCGTTCTCGTCGACGGGAATGCCGCGCTTGCTGTTCGAGAGCGCATGGCGGTGCAACTTCGAGGTTTCCGGCTTGCCCGTGAGCTCTCCGAGGCGCTGGCCCAGAATCTTCTGGTCCTCGATATTGAGATCCTGGTTACGGAAGAAAACGACACCTCGCTCGGCAACTTTGATCAGTGTCAGTTTTTAAAAGCTTCACCAGTACGGAATATAGCTACCGACCCAGGATTGCCAAATCGCGAATCTTAGCATCGTCATGCAAGATCTCGCTCAACTGGAGGTTGGCAAACTCCCGGCCAATCACTTTGGTGACGTCGAACTGCTCATATGAGTCGAGAGTACCAGAATATTTCAGCGGACCGTCGAGGCGAGAGCTGCTTGAGGTCTTAACAGGTACGGTGTTAAGGGACTTCTTGGCCTGCGGGACAGCCGTAGTAGACTCAACATCGACATCTGCACTAGGGGGAGCCATGATGATTGTTTAGTAAAAATGGTATCAAATTGGATAGTGTTCTTCTGAAGTATCAACGAGAACGGTGATATATCAACTTCTTTTCTATTCCCGACCCTCGTGGCCTCGTCTATAACTATATACTTCAGCAAGAGATACAATGCATCCTATCAGATGCAATACCGCCCGAACGGCCGCTGAATGTCTAAATCATATATCAAAATCACGCCAAAGATCTAGGTAGCGAATCGCCAACGAGCAAACAGTTGAGTCTCCAGATGAGATCAGATACCCCGCGAGTGGCGTCAATCTCGAAGGGGATAAATCCACGTCACGCCGAAGGATTCAACGAATAGATTCTAGTATATTTATCAACTATTGACATGTGGTAGTAGCGTCTACGAATTGCGATAAGTGCGATTGTGGTTGGATGGACAGTCGAGATTTCAGATATAATAACAAGGCGTCAGGAGATAAGATCTCGGTTTGTGATACTATACTCCAACTTGGCAGCACGCCATTGCATATTGCGCCATCGACTTAGTAGACCAATCCCAATCGTGCTATATCATTTCGTCTCGCCAATGACTCCTCGGCGGTGACTCAGCCGGCCTTGAAAGTGATATATTATCAGAGCATATCCTATGCTGATTATAGTATGTTGCAATATAGAATTTACACGGCATGATAGTCTCATAGACTTAAGGCTCAAATTATTCTAGGATGAAGAATAGCCTAGCTGTACATACATTTCTCATGGTATACTTTGTTGTGCGCCAATTATTTGACCCTCAAATCAGCATGGCATGCGATAGATACCCTTTCCGGTGTCAATAGCAACTAACTATGCCAGGGGTGACAGTGGTGGTGAGTGTATGTTTACATATTTATTTTTCACCATTCACATTACCCGACTGAGGTGACGTAACTAGACTTATAAACCAACGTTGAGACTAGGATATGGTGCACCAGAATCTATAAGACCAGCTGTTGAAATGAGCGTATGAAGTTGGATGCGGGCCTATATATAACGGCATATATATATAAAGGAGTTTTGCTTCCACCTAGCTTCTGATGAATTGAGGCTCAAGAACTGGTACAGCACAAGGCATACAATAGCAATATGTATATAAAACAGGCCATCTGCCACTCTAAAATGGCTGAACCTCGAGTCAATCAAATGAATCAAATTTCATTAACCCTACATTCCAACAGCTTCACTTTGCACTGGCCAAGCCATTGTACTCCTCTTTAGGTACTTTGTCTTGTATTGACACCAGCCTCAACATACTTTCGTCAGAACGCTAACTACTTAGGCTTACCTCTTGTCTAGGCCTTCCAAGTCTCACCGACTAAATATAGCAGACCCTCCTTCTTAGGCCATGCAAGAACTGTAGATTGGTATCACAGACTTTGGCAATGGAAATATTAGTATAGGTGCACGTTTATCTAAGTAATATATCTATCTTCGCTCTTCCTGAAGTCGGCTTAATTTGTCACTTAGTTAGTGGCTGTTTATAGTCCAGCAAGTCTCAGTCTGTCAGTATATCTACCAGAGGTCTGACCAATCAGAAAACAGTAGGAACTTGGGGGTCAATTTGTATAGTCACTCTCTACGTTTAATGCCTCTTTACAGAGGCTAGAGATACTAAAAAGGTCAACACGTAATAAGATCTAGTCTCTAAAACTTCTTTGACATGTTATTATATAGCTTCTTGATGTTAAAGAGTGTCTCATAATATTCAAACCAATTCCATATGCGAGTGAGTAGGTCAGGAACATTAACAGTGCACACTCTGATTCGCGGGATTAAGATATTCATGTGAACATGCACTTACATATCAAGTGAAGCTCTTGTTACATTGATTATGAAGTCATCCTAAAATCCAACGATACATGTATGATTCTACCGCGCACTGCGTTTTCGACCATTACGTAGAACCACGTTCTCCCTACGCCTAGAATCTATGGGGAGAGAAGTGTAACCCCGCCGTGGCCCCTCTGGAGGATGAGCCCGCTAGGGGCCCATTACAGCATGGTCTCAGGGGTGTTAGGGCGGTGCTAGGGCCAACATCGGACGGTTCCATTGCGGAGGCTGGGAGGATAGAAAGGGCCATTACGTCACTAGGTGAGAATCTCGATGGAGCTCTCTGCACACATTCTGAGCCCACATTCTGCTGCTTTGCAGCTTTGGAGAGAAAAATGCCCCACCCGTATCTTAGGAATGAAAGGTCCAGCTCTGTCCCGGGAAAGGATCTTCGGAGGGGCTCTCCTACTTCCTACCTACACCCACTGTCTTCGCGATGTCATCGTCGTTGCTACTGCGCTTGATGTTCCTTCACTGCATCCTCTAGCGGTCTGCGCCGTCGTTCTCATTGGTTCCTTGGTCAGCATCTGCAATCTGTTTTGGCGGGTTGGCGCATGCTGTCGGCCGTTTCACGAGCTACCTTACACTAGGTATATATGTGTAAATGCCACTCACTTATTCAGTGTCTTCCAAAGAGTCCCCAAGTTGAAGTTGTCGTATGACTGAGGAGTATAGTGGCGTCAGATTGCTTAACACCCCCGTTCGTTCTCGCCGCCAAACCGTCCTCTTTGACAATTTTTATAACCTAGACTACGTGAAGCCCCGGACCATCTTCCTCAGACCCTCTCCTAGGGACCCTTCATTACCCATTTACCTATCTACATCGCTTATCCCTCGTTCATTCACCTATGCCGATGAGCTTGGAATCTGAGCTTGGAATCCTAGATCATCTGACACGTTGGTATCGCGCTGGGCTTCGACCAACGCCCGTTCCACAGACTGTAGCCAATCCAGTACCACTTGTGCAAGCCATAGAGCAATAGCTGAGAACCATGATTCCCCGAACGATAACCTCAAATGAGGTCTATGTTCTACCTTTGAAGGACAATGGCGCTCCTGATGTCCCTGGCGAGTACATTTATTTGGCCCCCAGGACGAATAACCCTGTGACGATCCGATTTACAATCGAGGGAACTTCATCAATATGTCGACAAGGCAGTTTATGGGTCAATATCCCAGATCATGGGGCCGAGTTCCAGAGAAACAAGTTCCGCGAGTACAAGTAGGCGAATCCGTGCTAATCGCTTATCGTTAAATCTTGTGCTCATCCGATGTCTAGACTAAATCCCGACTTCAATCGAACAATCGAGGTTTCAATACCCGTCTATGAAGCCGGTACCTTCGCCTTTTATACTACGTATGCCGAGCTCCCCGATCTTTCTTCCGCCCTTAGCTCAACTCCACCGGCCTCGGTCGAGTCTAAAAAGACGCCGCTCTACTACATTGATGTTGCTCCGCGATTGTCGTTAGATGGCCGGCCGTTACCGCTCCCAGCATTATCGGTCTTTTCGGTCATTAGCAAGTTCATGGGCAAATATCCGTCTGATTGGGAGAAACATCTCCAAGGAATCAGTGGTCGTGGATACAATATGATACACTTCACGCCTCTCCAAGTCCGCGGGGAATCAAACTCTCCATACAGCTTGTACGATCAGCTTGGGTGGGATCCGGAGTGCTTCCCAGAAGGAGAGAAAGATGTGCAACAGATGGTTGATAGCCTGGAACAAAATCATTCTCTTCTCAGCTTGACTGACATAGTCCTGAACCACACGGCGCACAACAGCAAATGGCTGCTAGAACATCCAGAGGCTGGGTATAACCTGACCACGGCGCCTTGGCTAGAGTCTGCATACTTACTTGACACTCAACTTCTAGAGTTTGGCTCTAAACTAGAAGAGTTAGGGTATCCCACAGAGCTCAAGTCGACAGATGACCTTGTAAAGATCATGGATGGCATCAAGAAGCATGTCATTGCTGGTATTCGCCTTTGGGAATACTACGCACTCGACGTTGATCGCGATGCTGATGCTGCAGTGGAGTCTTGGGCTGCTGGGAAACTGAATAATCCCGAAGGGACTTCTGGTGGTGACCTGGACAAGCTCAAGGATGCTAGTGTAAAAGAGCAAGCAACCTATCTGGTTGAGAATGGCCTACTTGGAAATGAGAGACTTGGCGAGCGCTTCCGCCGGCGCATTGATCCACAGGTTTCAGCTGCTTTAGTCGCTACCCTGTTTGGAAAGTATAGGGGAGAGGCTGATGAGGCGACTATTCGTTCGAAATTAGTTCAAATCCTAGATGTGGTCAACGTACCTTTCTATGAGGAATATGACAAAGAGATTGGAGAGATCTTACAGCAACTTTTCAATAGGATCAAGTACGTCCGCCTCGACGACCACGGTCCAAATTTGGGCCCCATCGACAGCAAGAATCCTTTAATCGAAACCTACTTCACTCGTCTAGACAAGACAGAGGCATCAGACAAGTTGAAACCCGAAGACTTGGTTCTCGTCAACAATGGTTGGGTCTGGGCTGGAAATGCTCTGGTTGATAATGCTGGTCCCCAGTCGCGTGTCTATCTGCGACGTGAAGTTATTGTTTGGGGGGACTGCGTCAAGCTTCGATATGGAAATGGCCCCCAAGATAGTCCATGGTTGTGGGAGCACATGACTAAATACGCGCGAATGCTAGCTAAGTACTTCGCTGGCATCCGAATTGACAACTGCCATTCCACTCCTATCCATGTGGCGGAACACATACTGGATGAGGCTCGACGCATTCGACCTAATTTGTATGTCGTGGCAGAGCTTTTCACGGGCTCCGAAGAGATGGACTATGTCTTCGTAAAGAGGCTAGGCATTAGCGCGTTAATCAGAGAAGCAATGCAGGCTTGGAGCACGGGTGAGCTTAGCAGACTGGTTCATCGCCACGGTGGCCGCCCGATTGGCAGCTTCGAGGTAGATGAAATCTCAAAGGGTAACATCGGAAGTGCTCCCACCAGTCCTGGGGTCGATATCGAGTCTACGCGGGAGATCATTCGCAAGATCAAATCTGTGCCAGTTCAGGCACTATTTATGGATTGTACACATGACAACGAAGTTCCTGCCCAGAAACGAGATGCTCGAGACACTTTGCCAAACGCTGCACTAGTATGCATGTGTTCAAGCGCAAGTGGGAGTGTTATGGGATACGACGAGATATACCCAAAACTTGTTGACCTCGTCAACGAGACCAGACTATACACATCAGAGTCATCTTCAGCTAAGGAAATTAAAGTCGGCAGTGGCAAGGGTGGCATTGGCGGTGTCAAGAAGTTACTGAATCAGATCCACACATTGATGGGTAAAGACGGCTACGATGAAACGCACATCCATCATGAGGACCAGTATATCACCGTTCACAGAGTGCACCCTGGGTCAAGGCAAGGATACTTCCTAATTGCTCATACCGCGTATCCAGGATATGGCAATGGTAATGGCAATTTCAACCCCGTCCATCTTGGCGGCACGAAAGCGCGTCACCTAGGTAGCTGGATGCTCGAGGTTGATGCCAGTGATGAAGCAAAAAAGGAAGTGGAAAGTGACGAAAAATATCTACGGGGTCTCCCAAGTTCTGTAGTCAACGTACCCGGTGTCCGGTTGGAAGTCAAGGCGGACGAGACCATCATCACAGTCCGCGATAAGTTTCCACCAGGAAGTATTGCCCTATTTGAGACCTGGATTCCAGCTGCTGAACATTCGACGGGCTTGGATAGTTATGTCACAACTGGAGCCAAGGCCGCAGTTGTTGATCTGGATCTTGTTGATCTCAACTTTGTATTGTACCGCTGCGAAGCCGAGGAACGAGACGGTAGCGGAGGGAGAGATGGCACATATGATATTCCAGGCCATGGCAAACTTGTGTATGCTGGTCTCCAGGGCTGGTGGAGTATCTTGAAGGATATCATCAAGGACAACAATCTTGCCCATCCACTCTGCCAGAACCTTCGCGACGGCCAATGGGCGCTGGATTATGTTGTTGGACGCCTCGAGAGAATCAGCCAACAGCCGGAATTCACGAACCTTGCGCAACTAGCGGCGTGGTTCAAGGAAAGATTTGATGCTCTTCGCAAGATTCCAAGCTTCCTGCTACCCCGCTACTTTGCCCTCGTCCTGCGGACTGCCTACCGGGCTGCGTGGGACAGAGGCCTGGAACTCATGAACGACAACGTCCGCAACGGCCAGTGGTTCCTTCAAAGCTTGGGTATGGTCAGTATCCAGCAAACTGGCATTGTCAAATCTGCGTCGCTCTGGCCCAAGAAACTTGTTCCTTCACTTGCTGCAGGCTTGCCGCATTTTGCTGTGGAATGGGCAAGGTGTTGGGGTCGCGATGTTTTTATCTCCCTTCGCGGTCTTTACCTCGGAACTGGCCGGTTTGATGAGGCTGCGGAGCACATATTCGCGTTCGCCAGTGTTTTGAAGCACGGTATGATCCCGAATCTTCTCAGCAGCGGCAACCTTCCACGATATAATAGTCGAGATTCCATCTGGTTTTTCTTGCAGTGTATTCAGGACTACACCAAATATGCACCAGACGGATTGAACCTGTTAACAAAGAAAGTGAAACGGAGGTTCCTGCCGTATGATGACACATGGTTTGACTCAGAGGACCCTAGAGCATATTCGCAGGAGAGCTTGGTTCAGGACGTTATACAAGAGGCTCTGCAACGTCATGCCTCTGGTATGAAGTTCCGTGAAGCTAACGCCGGTCCTAGCATCGATTCACAGATGCGCGATGAAGGCTTCAACATCGAAGTCAACGTGGACTGGGCCAATGGAATCATTTTTGGTGGAAACCAGTTCAACTGCGGTACGTGGATGGACAAGATGGGCGAGAGTGAGCGCGCTGGTTCGAAAGGAGTCCCTGGTACACCTCGTGACGGCGCTGCTATCGAAATTACCGGTTTACTCTATAGTACTCTCACCTGGCTAGCCAAACTCAATGCTGAGGGAAAATACCCCTATAAGGGCGTAACGAAGCCTGATGGCTCTGAAATCACCTTCTCAGCTTGGGCCGGCCTTGTCAAGTCTAGCTTCGAGCACAGCTATTACGTACCTTTAGATCAGTCGGAGGATGCACAGTATGCCGTTAATACCAGCATTGTCAACCGCCGCGGCATCTACAAGGACCTCTTCCGCTCTGGCAAGGAATACGAAGACTACCAGCTACGTCCCAACTTCGCCATCGCCATGACCGTAGCGCCCGATCTTTTCGACCCCGACCACGCCATGGGCGCTCTCGTCCTCGCAGACAAGGTCCTGCGCGGACCCACGGGCATGGCGACCCTAGACCCCGCGGACCTCAACTACAGGCCGTACTACATCAACAGCGAGGACTCGACGGACTTCGCGACATCCAAGGGCCGGAACTACCACCAGGGCCCCGAGTGGCTGTGGCCCACGGGCTTCTTCCTGCGCGCGCTGCTGAAGTTCGACCTCCAGAGACACGACACGAAGGAGGGGCGCGTCGAGGCCTACCAGCAGGTCACGAGGCGACTGGGCGGCTGCAAGGAGATGATCCAGCAGAGCCCGTGGGCCGGCCTGACGGAGCTCACGCAGAAGAACGGCGAGTACTGCAATGATTCGAGCCCCACGCAGGCTTGGAGTGCCGGCTGCCTGATCGATTTATACATGGATGCTGCCGGTTACGGCATGGAGTAAGAGCGATCTGCGAGGAGAGTAGACAGTACGAGACAAGCAGTAGACAAGCAGCAATTCGTAACCCATCCAGTGTTTCATGGGACGAGCATCGAAGCTAGAAAGAGCAAGCATACGTACAGCTAGAGATGATTGGATTATGTGGCCTATTAAATATAAATTCATACATGGTTACCAGGATTTTCGCGCTCGACCAATACGTGAATGCCTGTCCTAGAAGTGATGATGGCCCGTCATTGCTCGAGATGCAAATCTCAATCCCATGTCCGAAACCTTATACTTTTGCAATTCAATATCATGATGTCGTAAAATTTTGGTACTAAAACCTCCTTAATGGAGCGCTGTAGTTTAACAACTAAGAAAACTACATCACTCTACCTTAATCCAATAGTTTTTATGTGCCGCACATACGCAGATATGTTTGAATTAAAACTCCATTGGGCACACCATCCTTGTGAAGTGAGCAGGCAGGTGAAGCTCTACACTGCAGATCCCTCCGCCCCCCCCCCCCCCACGAATCCTTACCTACGCTACGCGTATTGCAAGGTTACCGCTCCTCTTCCAGCATATCCGTCTCCCTTGATGACGTAGTAGGTAGGTAGCAAATAGCAAATTTGTTCGACTTAGGCCGCGTTTCCTAGATTTCTTATTATACCTACCTGTCCTGTCCGTCGGTAGTCCGGATCTACCTATGTATGTATGTACTGTGGCAGTGTGGCTAGGTCGGTATTACACCAGTATGTGCCGTCCCTTTATCTGTCTGCGGCCTACCTGCTTGTCTCGTATTTGCAACATGTGGTCGCTGTGTGTGCATGTGTGTGTGTGTGTGTGTGTAGGCACAGCCCAACCAGCGTAGTAATCGAGTCAAGTTACCTAAGTCAGAGGTCACCCTAATAAGTTGAACTTGAGTCGAGTCGAGTTTGAGTTCAGTATACCTAGTCTATTCAATACAACTGCTACAACGATAGTATAATGGTAGTCAGGCGGAGGCAACTTGCGGAATGCGCACAGGCGGCACAGCGATTTCCCCTCTTTCTGGGAATCCCTCCCGCGATACTAGAAAAACATATTTTTTTTAACATGAGAAGTACTCCTTCTTTACCTACTTATCACTTCGTAATATCACTTAACAAAACCCATATACGGGCATACGTATCCAAGGACGTGCCAACAAGTAAATAGACTTTCTGCCAACGTCACTAGCGACCTCCAATCCTCGTGTGAACTCGAAACCTTAGCCATCCATCCCACACCACTAAGTTCGTCTAACTCTACCTCAGGCTAGCTTCCATGCTGCCCCCCCCCCCCCCCCGGGGGGGCCTTGGACGGCAAAATAACAGTGAAATTTAAGACCCCCCGGG